>VZTR01003665.1:2630-69064 GCA_013400775.1 Chaetops frenatus
TCCTTTTTTTTTTAACTACACTATCCTTAGTGTCCTTGCACTGGTATTTTTAGCCAATCATTCATAGTGCACCAGTGTTTGGACCTAATCAGGGATCAGGGTCTCATCCCATGCTAGTGTTATACAAACAGAACCTAATTCAGAGAGTTTTAATCTAAATGCTATTCATGGATACAGCCAGATCATGAGCACAAGGCAATTATGAGAAAATGCACAATATCTGTACTAAGAATTATATCAGCTCTCAGTCAGCAGAGGCAATGGGACAGGACAGGCTGGTTTGCTACATGAGACTGCAAAGTTATGTTTTTCTTACCTGCACCTGGATTGCTGTGTTGAGAAGTACAATTTATAAATATCTCAGGCAGCATTTCCAATGATAAGGATACAAGGGGGGTACTAAACAGAAATGTTCACTTCTTAGTTCAGCCATATAACTGACAAATAAATGCCACTGTACATTTGTATGATGACACAAACTGGAAGAGTTTTTGACTTCTTTGGAAGTAGAGGGCACAGAACAGGCAATACTTTTGAGTGAGGTTCTTACAGGCCACAGAAATATAAATATTTAGTGGAGATAATAATAATAAATGTTGCTTGTATGTTCATGTGTCCACACTGGAGTGTATTTAATTGCAGTCTACTCCAGTAGATATATGAATCCCCACCCATGTGGTTTCACCTGATTTCAGAAAGACTCACATATCTTGTGAGAAATATCAAAAGGGACAGGTTACACTGGGTGGAGGTTAATTGTCATACCCTATTTCCACATCAAAAAAAATACTATCTTGCACCTCATGTACATTAAACTAGACATTAAGATCTAATAAAGCAACCAGGAAGACTGTCCCTAGTTATTGGGTTATTAGTTATTGGGGTCTGGATGGATACCTTGAAGGAGCAGCTGGAAGCCACCACATTTATTGCTCTCTAATGTCACAAAGTCACCAACAGTTGTGTATCAAACACAAAAGAATTAAGGTGCACAGATCACAAACACACATGCTCAGAAGTGCCTACTGCAATGTGCGTCTTCTTCCTTGCCTTCCAAAATTGGAGAGTAATTTCTTTATCTGGTTTTAGTTAAACTTCCTCTACTGGTTCTGGCACTCATCAAAAATAAAAGAGTTGAATAGAGGGGGTGGAAATTCTAATTAGTCCCTGTCACAATTCATGCTGCTGTTGAAGGAATTCACAGTATGCAAAGCAGGTTTGAGGTACCTGAAAGTGTCAAGCCCTGCTATGACAAAGAAATCAACAATTATTGGGTTAAAAGGCAAGAAAAACCCACTCTCTTCTCCACTTTACAGATAGCATCTTTTGCTGAGTCAGGCTTAAATGGCCCATTACAATGAGAAAAATAGAAAGGTAAAGGCCTATCTTAATAAGTGACAGCAGTAGTAACAATAACAGCAGACATACCTTTTGCTCTCTAGAAAAAGTATAGTCTGCTATATTCAGACTTAAAAATCAATAAGTAACTAAATCAAACAGAACTGCAATGCAAGTCACTATAAATGCCACAGAAGTAAATATAACACAGAGTTCATTCCATGACAAATGATGGAGCACTCTAGGCATAGCATCATTTTCTGATACTGATTGGGTGCTGATATGAAAGAAGAGTAGTTCAGGAATCCAAAGTAGAACAAAAACAATGAAAATTAGGATTTTTGTAGTTACCATTTAGCAATCTCTGTACGCTCCAACTACAAATAACTTGCCAAAGAGCAGCTTTCTGAACATGTTATAGAAAAGATATCTTTATTAGATTCACTTATGCATTATCATTTCACTTTAAGTACTGCACAGAACACACTGGTTTTCATGAACTTTTGCTAAACATTTATTTCTTACAACAGTCATTCAAAGGGAGAGGGAAAAAAGGCCTGACCATTTGTCCAATTCTACATGGTTTGAGGGTGAGAAGGAACTAGTGCTGGTAAACAAATATTTTCATCTGAGCTCAAGATGTTTTATTTCCCTGGACATTCATAGAACTTCTTTAATTTCTGGAGTGAAAACTGCAAGTGACTTGGGAGATGATCCTTAGAAGGAATGAATGTTCACAACTTTGTCACCAGCAGCTGTAGTTCCTTTGTACGAGGTTTTCTGGGATATAAGTGTTATAACTGCATCACCACTGAGACTGTACACGATGACATCCTCCATTTTGGAAAGTGAGCATCTGGATTGCTGATTACCAAACTAATTGGTGAGCTGAAAGACACTGCAATCTGTTACTCTTGTATTTATACCAGCATTAAATCAACTGTTGAATTTGAGCTTAATAATGGCTTCAGAAGAAGACTGACAAAGCACTGATTTTTAAAAGAGGGACTTTTGATGTCTTCCTGTAAGGGTTCTCAAATTCAAGAGCCTGTACTGCCTGTCCCACAAAGATATTTCTTTTGGTTGCCTTCACTATCAGCATCTTATCTCACTTGATCAGATCCATGGGGGAGACATCAAACAGACTGGGACAAATCACAGTCATCTGAGGTGTGCATTGTGGAAAAAAATCAGTGTTGACACCCTAACCCCCTCCCCCAAAGACTTCTCAATGTTATACTGAAAAAGGAGAGCAGAATTTTTTGCATTAGATGCTTCTACAGGTGCCACCCAGAGCAATGACAGCCTCTGGGTTAATTACATGGCCATGACTTCTGCCACAACTATTTCCACTAACGCTGCTCCCTCTGGTGCACTGCTGTCCAAGGTAAATTGGGCCATCCATACACCAACCAAAAATCTCCCCATAGCCATTATTGCACCAAGAGCCAAAGTGTTCATAAAAAAATCAGGACAGATGAATTTTCTTAATAAGTACTTAAAACACCCTCAGCATTTCTAGAGCTATTTTGCTGCTCAAGGGCTTTCAATATGATGCTCTGATGATAGAAGGACCACTTTTATCAAATATTAAGCTACTGTAAATTTACTATAATTGAATAATTTTCCTCTTAGCTTTGGTTTGCTACAGCTGTAGCAAGGTTCTCCTCTCTAAGTGATGGTTGCACAGTCTGTTTCAATATGTGTCATGTTAGACAAGGCTCATATAAAGAACCATTTGAGATTACTAATTCCAAAGCCAAGGAACCTTGTAAAAGATCTGGATGGTTGACCATAAAGGATGTAAGTGTTTAGTCAAATTAAATTGCCATTAGAGCTTTCAGCTCCATATTTAAACACTGAAAGTTGGATAAATCTTTGCTACTTTAGAGAAGTACTTTAGGAATTCAAATGAGTAAGGCAAATTCCACAGAGAGTTTTAGGAAAAGGAATCACGGAAATATTTGTAATTTTCTGTGGGCCACTTCTGTATAACAACAGCATTTGCACAGGTTTTTCCATCACTGGAAAAGAGAATGGGGACTGCAGAGTTACTCTATGAGATATTTTTTTTCCCCATGAACCCGATCTTAATGTTGAACATGTTGGAATCCATTCTAATTTAATGAAAGGGAAGACCTTACACTGTCTGTACCTGTTTGGCAAGACAGAATTGTGCCCAGGTTTTCCACAAATAACAGTCAGTACAAAGTAGAGCTGTCCTCACTCTCTGTGATGTGAGTTTCAGAAGAAGCCAAGAATGCCAAGTAATCACCTAAAGACTCTGTAATCTCAGAGAGTTTTCAGGTGTGCTCTTGTTCTCCTTTTATATTCAGATTCTGTTGGAACCTCAAAGCCAGAGACTAACTAATATTTTGCCTTCCCATCCTGTTTTTTTCTCCAGGAATGTCTTCCTGGTTTGTTTGTATATTTGTTTGTTTGTTGGGGTTTGACTTTTGGGCTGGTTATTTTGGTTTTCTATTTATTTTGNAAATTCCCACGTTTATAATAAGCTATTACTAATTTTAGAGGTAAGTGTAGATATTGTACTGATCCTATATTCTGCCTTCCTTAAAGACATCAGTGAGCAGGAAGGACAAACTGTATTTGTCACATGGAATCACTAGTTCTTGGAAACTGAGAGTCTCCTGAGAGAACTATGAATGCAAGGGTTAATCCACATCAGAAAAAGGACTCATTGAATGCCATTGGGCAATTAAATAAAGTTCAATGTAATTCATTTTTTAATGAAAATGGGGGTTTTTTGTAATATTTAAGATCTGTCTGCAGAGAGATGTGCTAGCAATTTAGTGGAAAATTCTTCAACCTAAATTTAAGTATTGGAAGTAGTCTGCCAAAGGTCATTTCTGGTCTTCAGTTTTCAAGACCAAAACTATTTGGCGAGTTTTGAGCCATTGTGATATGTGCTTATATATGGGGTGCAATAGTGAATATTTTGTCCAAAGTTGCACTAGCAGTAATAGTGTGGCCTTTATCTAATTACTCTTTAGTTTATTTTAACAAGGAGAGTAAAAAACAACAGTATTGAGACAACTTTTCTCCTTGTTGCCATTCATTGTTTGCCATTGTTTGGACAAAAAAATAGAAGAGATTGGAAACCATTAACAAGTAGCTTTTTCTCAGGTGAATTTCTCAGTACAGGATGGAAAGGAGGAGTGGGGAATGTCAGAAAGGTTGTGTGATATGTACCTATATATAAATATATAAATATATATATATATACACTGGGGGCTCCAAAGAGGCCATTTTAGNGATTTCTTTGTTCTCCCAGACTTACCCATACAT
Source organism: Chaetops frenatus (assembly GCA_013400775.1). Taxonomy (NCBI): domain Eukaryota; kingdom Metazoa; phylum Chordata; class Aves; order Passeriformes; family Picathartidae; genus Chaetops; species Chaetops frenatus. The sequence continues at coordinate 7,275 of VZTR01003665.1, forward strand.
GGGATTCCAATACATGGGATTCCTGCAACTGTCCAAAAGGGGTCTGCATTTCTAATACTGCATTTCTAATATGAGTGGGAGTTATTGTAGAACAGATATTCACTAGGAGATTTAAATGAATTCATTCTGAAGGTCTGAATAGCTCATATTTCCACATCCACTGGCAGGAGAATTGACCAAAACCATCAATTCATGCTGAATATTTGGAACGTATTTGAAAAAGTCACTGCTGAATTGGTTAACAAGTGAATTACTACCAAAAAAAAAAAAAAAAAAAAAAATTATGAAATGCATTTGCTTTTCCAGTTAGAAAAACTGACTGTGTTCTATCAAAGATCACAATTAAATACTGGAATGCAATCCAGCTGTAATCATGATCATTCTTTCCTGAGCCAGATCCATAAACTTTAAATGTTTTCTTACTCTTGGGATTCAAAGTACTTTATTGCTATTCTCCACCTCTTTTTATTTATCATAATCAGAATTGCTGTATTTAACTCCTAATCTATCCAGTCCAAGGGTTAAGTGAAGCTTATTCTCTTGCTAACATATCAGGCTGGACAGAGTACAGTGGAGTAGCAGAAAAAGTTCATTTACTGATTATGCCAACTGCCTTTTTATTACATTGTAATTTTCTGACTGCTGTTCAGTGGTGTTAAGTAGCTATCAGGGTATTTGCTTCACTTTAGAAAAATAATTTTACATTTATCTGTTAAAACTCTGCTTCTCATTTACTACTGTTTCTTGTAGTTTATTTATTGGGGGGGTTGTTTTGTTGTTGTTGTTTGTTTGTTTGTTCTTGTTGTGGTTTTGGTTTTGTTGCTGTTGTTTGGGGGTTTTTGTGAGTGTAAGAGGCTGGTTTTTAAGGAGGTTTTGGTGCTGTTTCCATCAGAATCTTTCAGATCCTACAGCTGTGTTAAGTCAATGAAGCAGTCAGTCTTAAGCAATTTTGATCCAATCAAGAACTGTGCTCTAACACCCTTGGCTGCACTTGGACTTCTATCACGGCAATATTACGATTTTTTTTCTTTTGAAATAGCACATATGCTACTATGCACTGACAAAAGTCTGAGAAGAAGCAGCCAAAGGCCAGAATCTACTGCCAGGGATGTTGCTGTAAAGCTGGAATCACAGCAATTCACTTCAGTAAAGTATTTCCAGATATACACCAGGGTACCTGAGAGCAGAATTTGGGGATACACATCCAACATTGTGATAGGATGAGAGATCCTCCAGACAAGGCCTTTTCTCAGCATTTTTACTGCAGAAAGATGGGAACACCACCTCACTTTGCCAAAAAGGGCAAACCCAGCCCTTTACTCCTAGAGTGCCATGTTCTCTTCTCATGCATCTTAGGAAAAACCTGAAGCAACCAAAGTGGTTGGATTCTTTTTTTTTTTTTTTTTTTATAGTTATTAGTAAAAACATAGAAAACACAAAATGTTGGTTTTTTTTTTTTTTTTTTTTTTTTTTTTTTTTTTTTCTCTATAATTACCAGGTCAAAAGGTTAGAGACTTCAGGTTAGATTTATCATTCCTAGCTTGGTAACAGTTGTAAAAAGGATCAAAGCTTTTGGGTGGTGGTTTTTGGACCTTTCCCTGTACTCCTTCCTGTAGGAATGGAGCAGGGCAGAGCAGGGCCAGTGCCTGTGTCTGCCAGTGCAGAGCTCACACTGCAGAGCTCCCATGGCCTTTGCATGTGTGGGCCTTCGTGCTCCTGACCCAGGTCACCATCTCCATCCTGAGAAATCAATCCTCTGGTCAAATTCAGAAAAGGAGCCTCAGGGACTTATGAAAGGTTGGATTTGTGCTCAGAAACGTCTCACTGGGCTGGCACGGGTGTGCCTCGCTTTAGAGACCTTGAGGCACTCAGCACCACCTTCCATGTATATATCTATTTATCTATTTATATATCCCTCCAGATACTATCTAGGGAGGATTTCAGATACCCAGAGACTATCTCTTACTGATCTCACCTCCTGTCATCAGTCAAATGCCAACAGGTATCTCATTGCCTAACTTTGAAATGAAACATTCTTGCTTAACTTTAAACTGTTTAAATCTTACACTTAGATATTTTGTAATGCATGTGGTGGAATGCTTGCTAAATAAGGATATACACCTAAAACTTTTCACGAACTGTAGCCTATAAAAATGTCCATTTACAACATAAAGAAATATCTTTTCATTGAACTGTAGATTTGCTATAACTTACCTAATTTTCTAAACAGTCCAGAGTTGTGAAGCCAAGGAGGCAGGGAGATGTCATATGAGACTGTTCTAGCCCTTGCTACCCACAGGCTGTTATGGGCTGTTACATCATTTGGATGCACAATCATAACTGCCCTCTATTTTCATTACAAAATCTTGAGAAAATGGCTTGATTTCTTTGTGTCTGCTTTTTAAACTCATACATGTGCTAAACCAAAATATTTCCCCATTTTAGAAGAGCTTTACATGGTTTAACTTCTGACTGCTCCTCCTATTCTTTGATATCTTTAAAGAAGAGAAAGATTTTTAAAGTCTTATGTGTCTGTGTTATCAGGTAACAAAATCTGACAGGAACCATGCAAGTAAATGCAAAGAAATTTCCAGTATGTCTACAAGGAAGTGTCTTATATGTAATTGGATTTACATTCTTGGGAAGACTCTCAGATCAGGCCTAGGATTAGCCCCTCAAAAGCAGGGTGAACTAATATCATACTGGGGACTTTTGTTTTACCGCCTGCTGTTGCTAACTGATTAAATTTAAACTCTGTTTTTTTAAAAAATGACTCCTCTCTGCACATTGAGTATCTGCTTCCATTACAATAATAAAAAAGAGTCACAGAACGATTTTGATCAGAAGGGACCTACAGAGTTCACCCAGAGTTCACCTGACCCATGCTCAAAGCAAGGCTAACAGATGAGCTTTGAGCACAGCTTTGTGTAAGGTCAAAACTATTCCAAGCTTAATTGTATATATCTGGGATCCCCTTTGATTCAATTTGATTTTTATCCTTTGAAATTTTTCAATAGTTCTATTTTCATTCCCAGCCCAAATTCCAAACAAAAAATGTCTTTTGGATCATTTCATATTGACCACATGAGTACTATGAGAAGGCAGGAAGCAAAGATGGATTTTAGGTACACATCATAAGATTTTAAAGACTCATGGATTTTGCATTTTCTCAAGTGACCATCATGCTTAAGTAGAGATCAGTATAAAAATAAAATGTCAGAATCTTTAAATCATCCTTATGAAAGATTGCAGGTTAAGATTTGATTCTTCCTACAAGGGAAGTTATAATATTCAATTCCATTTTGATGTCATGCTAAGGGGCCATTGAGAGAGGATACTATTCAGCAGTCTTGAGTATTTCAATTCTTGCACTGAAAAGGGTTAATTGCCTATTATATAAAGTTTTTGAGAGAATGCCATTCTTCTGTGTCAAATCCTATTTTCGTTGCATTCAACCTTATTTTAATGACATAGAACTGGACAAATGGGGAAAAACACCCATGGCACAATTTCTACCAATGAATATTTCAGCAGGTGCCTCTTGGCTAAAAGTCTAGATAAAAGCCTTGCTCCAGGCAAATTAAGAGTGGAAGAAAAGACTTCTAAGTACTGAGAGCTTATGAGAAAAGAACGAGCATAGAACCCTAGACATGATACTTTCAATCAAAAATCTAGAGATCACAGCAAAAGGCAATTACAGTGCCTCCTCCCTCGTGTTGTAGCCTGCGTTTTGCTGCTGTGTACAGAAAAGTTTCCAACTAGCTGAAATGCTTACTCTCCTCTTTCAATTTAGATATTTAGTTGTGGCAGTTAACAACATTGTTTCCTGTTTCTCAGAGCACAAATAAGTCTCTTACAGGGATTGCTGTAAACACTGGGTATGGGCTTTTACCTTTAAACTCCTCTGAGATGGTTTATTCAGGAGACTACGGAAGGGATTGTGTTGCTGTAACACCTTGACATTATAAAATAAATCCTGATAGGAGCTAAAAACTGGGCTTAAGCTGGCAAATGCACAGCCCTGGGTAGGCTTTCTTCTCTGGGATTTCCTTTGAACTCTGGCTTTGAGAAGCTTCTGAGTGCTGCTGAGAAGCACAAAGGTGGGATCAGAACTGGGGTAGCAAAGGAGAGCTGCCACAGAGAAGGGAGAGCTGAAAGGGGCCTGAGTTACAGCAGTGGGGTTCTCAGGCAAAACAAAAGGAAAAGGCACAGAAATGTGTCAGAACCATCAATACTGTGGGGCAAGGCATGGTGAAGTTGGAGAAGTTGGGGCATACAGTAGCAGCTTGTGAATAAAACAAAAAAACCACAACCATCAGCCCTCGGATTTCCCCTAAGTTTGCAGGGGCTCTGCAATTCCCTTCCTGTGCCCTGTCTTGCAGTGCAGTCCACAGCTGTGAAGGGCGTGATAAAACCACGAGGCACAGCTGGGGTGGGCACACACTGCGCCCCAAACGTGCCCCAGCTCTGCAGACAGGATGGCACCTGCTTTCTTCTTGCCACTTGAGGCTTCAACTCTTCCTGGTGATTTCAGAGATGGCTCCGTTAAGAAAAGCACCAATTGAAGCAAACCAATGAACAGATCAGCTGAAACACTGTGAGTTCCTTGGCAGACCAAAAACATTGAAACCAAATCTTCAATTATCTTTACCAGGAGTCATGAGAAAGGTGTGGCTTTGCCTGTATGCTTTTGCACCATCTTTCTTTCCCATTTATTTGCTTTTATTGACTTCTAGTTACTTGTTCACACTGACCATTTTCCTGTCCACTAAAATTCTCCCAGACATATTCCATGCCACTTCTTTTTTTTCATATTTTCCTTTGGAGTTGGATAGGAATGGCTGCCTGAAAAGAAGAAAGATCGTGTAGTTTTTTATTATGCCAGGGAGTATTTGCCTATTTTTCTCTATACTCTATTAACTATGTGTTATCAAAGTCAAAAGTTGTACACAATGACCACAGAAACCTGTCAGCAGTGTTTAAATTCCTAAAGAAAAATGTTGAATTACGGAGGTGTTAAGGTAGAGGTAGCACTGGAGAAGATGTAATTGTAATTTTTTTTTTTTTTTNGAAGCCAGCTTCATTTAGATGCACATTTGACACTGCATAACTGTAAGAGACGAAATACTTGTTAATATTTTACTTTTAACAAAAGTCAAGATTATAACATTATTTTCAACCAAACTTAACTAGGAGCTAACCCACTGGGAGACTGTAGAGTAGCTGTTCTTAAATTTTAATTTGTTGATAATTGTATTCTTGCTATTGTTACTATCGCACAAAAGAATCACTGAAGTTTCAACAGATCAAACCAAGCTAAGGAGTGTCTATTTTGTCTTCCTTAGCAGTGCTCTTCAATTAAGCCTTTATGAAAGTGAACCACAAAGTCTCCAGCAGCAAGGAAAGCAGCTGATGTTTGTACGTTAGCATTATCAATAGCTGCTCTAATTACTTCCACAATAAATGGCCCCCAGGTGTAGAACATCAGGAAAATATGGTAAGCAATCAAATAAACATTGCTGAACTTTGACTGATTCGAAGAATACTTATTTTTATAGCATTTTTCAGGTATTCTTTTATTTTTAATAAGGCTATAAATACTTAGAAGCTTCACCAGGAGAAGGAGCAATCTTGCTAACTTGAAAGTACAGATACTAACACAAGACTAGAGTTAAACATTTCTGGGCTTGACAGGTATCATTTGACATCTAGCCATTCCACAGACAAGCTCTAGACTGTAGTGCTGTAATAAAAACTGCAGTCACTCCTCATGACCACTCAGTCCACAGGTACACTCTTATGCCATCAGCAACCAGGGAATTATTGTCAATATGTCCAAACAGACACACGCAGGTTATGCCCTGAAAATCAAGCTGTGTGATGTACAGTATTACCCTTTGAGTAGCTGTGGTGCCATGGCCCCAGACTGTTTGTGTTCTTTGATCCAAATAAAATTCACTGCCCACTGGCTATGAAACACTTCTCAGGTCTGCATCATCATCATCATCATCATCATCATCAAACACTTCATGGTCCTTTGCTTAGGGAAGGCAGAATTCATAAAGCAAATTAACAGAGAGCAATCAACACAGAGACAACACAGTGTAGGCAAGTTTGGGAGGATAAAAAGGTGCTGACTGCATGGAGAACAGCTGTAATCACAAGCAAGACCTTAATCTGTGAGACCTTATGCAAGGGAAAAAAAGCAAATATTTGAGATGGAATTGCATGTAGGACATATCTATTATTACTATTTGGACCTCAGTGCTTTAGAGATTTTCATCTTTGGTACTAATCCCAGCAACATGTATTTTCAGACAGTAATTCCATCTTTCTTGGTACTTTCTTGACTACACTAAACAACTATTTTTACATTTTTTTCTCTCAGTGCACTGCCATGTGATTATCTATTGAACATCTCTCTTCCACATCTGCTCCCACTGATATTGAACAGGGATGTTCCGGTGTTCTTGGAAAAAATTGCCAGAATTCAACCCAGAATGTCGGAATGGAGTTTCTCAAAGTCAGTGAGAGGTGATGAAAAACTTATTACTTTCTTGGTTTTATTGGCTATACTTTTACTGGTATATAATGGAACTGTACAAATGGCCCTCTTGGAGAGATTCAAGTCTGCATCTGCCCAGTCTTTCCTGAGTCATTGCCAGCTAAGGCAGAGCTGTTTTGGTCAACTGCTCAGTGTCCGATGTGGTGAGTGAGGACTGACTGACACATGCAGAATGTAAACTTCTTTTGAATTAGAGCATTTGGAGAACAAGAAAGTAGGCAAAACTGTTGAAAAATGCCAAGTATTAGAGCTGGACAAATTTCTGCTATTAGATGATGTAATTATTCCCCAAACTGTACTTAACTATCAGGTACACAGATAAATTGGCATTTTTATTCCTTTTTTAAATATTGAAAATTAATTGAAAAAGGCTTTTAAGAAAGATAATTAAACAAATATGCTATGAAACAAGGCCATGTGCAATTTCATTTTATGTGTAAATTACATGTAGGCCCAAAGGGGATGCAGTCTTATTATACAGTTTGTTCCTCTATTAGCATTTCAATGGAAAAGACTTTTCCTCCTGGTTCAGAGGAAAACAAGGAAAGCAAGAGATATATACTCGAGCTACATATAGACAGAGGGCCTGGAAAAGCTCTGTTATTCCTCCTCTCAACCCCCAAAAAAGGAATGAAAGAGGATAAGGTTGTGATCTCTGCAGATGAGAGGAGATTGCAGAAGTGTGAAGTGCAGCTGATTTCATTCTGTAGTAGACTGGACTGCAACTTGAATCAGGTCCTAAGTCTTGATACTGTAATGTTAGTTCCCTGCTGGAATCTGTTCGTGGCAGGACCTCAGTTCAGAGTACAAAACCCAGCAGAAACAGTTATATTGAACCTCTCTGCTTTTCCAGCACCTACCTTCTTCAGACAAATAAATGCAGAATTCAGAGGACTGTAGCTACTAACCCAAAGTGTTTAAACACAGTACAGAGCAGTTGTATTTATAGAAAATCTGAGAAAATCAGCTTCTGAGGTTTTCAGCTTCAGCTCTTCCCCTCTCACTAAGAAGTTCCTGACATCTCCCCCAGCCAACTGTGGTGTGTTTAGCCACATAATCCTTATCCCTTTGTGGTTTTGTGCACTTCAACTTCAAATATATAGGCTGTTGTCTAAAGAAACAAGCTATGTTGTGTTCATTTGAAGTTCACACTGTCAGAGAGGACATTCTGTGTGTGCACCATCATGGACATCTTAATTTGATCCAGAGAGGCTGTGGAGTGCTGCCTCTCTGGGGATATTCACAATCTGTCCAGACATGATCCTGTGCAGGCTGCTCTAGGGGAACCTGCTTTAGCAAGGAGCTTGGACTAGATGGTCTCCAGAGGTCCCTTCCAACCTTCATATTCTGTGATTCTGTGAAAAATAATTAGTGCTGAGAAAAGTGGCAGCATTTGCCATAAGAGCCAGGAGAGGAGAAAGCAAGGTGGGTTCATTCAAGTGGTGAGCAGTTTAAGATAGCAAAGTGTGCTGTAATCTAGAACAAGCAGCATCGTACTGAGAAATGGAGAGTGTGTCCTGACTCCAGTTTCCCAGGAAGAGATCAAAGAGTGAGAGTGAAAAAATAGAAAGAAAATTTCTTCTGAAGATGAGAAAATTGTTTTGAGCTGAAATGTCTAAACTTATTTCCTCCATTCTCCCTCTTTTAAAAGGGTTGTGGATGTGATTAGAGTTTGAGTCATAAGCTATAGGTGTGATTTCTGACTATTTCTGCTTACACCTTAGAATCTGTTCTGTATATTTGCTGTCTCTTGCATGCTCCAAAGAGTTTCATCAACTATTGCTAGCAATAGCTTTGGATTTCTTTACATCACTGAACATTGAAAGAAGTCAGAAATTGACATTAAGGATACCATTCTGGATACACAATCAATTAGTTTATTAATAAAAGACAAACAGCACTTGTACTCAAATGCATGTTTTATTTAGCCCAGTATGGCTATCTCACAGATGAGACCTTTCCTGAAACGTGAGCTCAAAGATTTATACCCCAGCTGGTTAAAAGGAAAGACGTAATGGAGTCTTAAAACCTTTTCAATTCCGATTTTGTGGTACATTTCTGTGCTTCCTCTGCAGGGAGTAGGAGGAAGAAGGTTGGTCTCTCTGAGTACTTCCTAGAGCTGGAGCCCCAGGGGCACAGCCCAGAAGAAAGGGCTGGGCAATATGGCCAGACACAGTGATGGTGAGAGAGCCTCTCATGGCACACAGCTGTATGGCAATGGGCAGGAACAGAGTGCTTTGCTGGCTACAGCACTTTCTTCCCAGCTTGGAGTTTAACTCTTTCCAATTATTCTTGTTTAAGTCTGATGGCTAGTGAGTGTATATAAATGACTGAATTGCAACATTAAAGAAAAATAAATTAAATTGAAGAGTCAATGGTGATTTGATTTCAGTGATGTTCAACATTTTGGGTGTATGTGCTGTTTTTGGCTGTGGCAGAGTTAACTTTCTTCCCAGTGGCGAGTATGGGTAGGGCTATGTTTTGGTCTTGTGCTGAACATAGTGATGAAAATGTAGAGGTTTTTTTGTTTTGTTTTGTTTTGTTGGTGGTGGTGGTTTTTTTGTTGTTGTTTCTTTTGGTTTGGTTTGGTTTTTTTATTGTTGAGCAGTGTTTACAGAGAGCCAAGGCCAAGGCTTTTGCTTTCCCTTTCTGCCACAGTGGTGAGGAGACTGGGAGTGCGTGGGAGGTTGGGAGGAGACAAGCTGAGACAGGTGACCCAAACCGACCAAAGGGACGTTCCAGACTATATGGCATCATTTTCAGTATATAAAGGTGGGGGAGGAAGAAGGAGAAAGAAGGGGGACATTGGGAGTGATGGTGTTTGTGTTCCCAAGTCACCATTATGTGTGATGGGGCCCTGCTGTCCTGGAGGTGGCTGAACACCTGCCTGGCCATGGGAAGCAATGAATTAATGCCTTATTTTCTCCTGCTTGTGTGTGTAGCTTTTGCTTCCCTTAGAACTGTCTTAATCTCACCCCACAAGTTTTCTACCTTTTTGTGTTTCCAATTCTCTCCCCAATCCCACTGGTGGGGGACTGAGCAAGTGGCTGCCTGGGGCTTGACTGCTGGCTGGGGTTAAACCATAACAGGGTAATATGAAAAAAAATCAGGGACAGGGTACTGAAAGCAACAGGGTACTGAAAGCTACAGGGTTATCTTCACAATCAGGTTGCTAAAGAGTGAGGATGTGACTTAGAGGCCAGTTCCTGTCAACATGCGAAATTCATCAATTTATTATAAAATAAAAATTCAGAGCAAAGCATAATTTAAAAACAAATATGATATATGATGGCATTAAAAATGGAAAGAGGAATAGAGCATGTCTCCAGATATATATGTATACATATATACATAGAGTTTATGTCTATAGTCTTTCCAGTGAAGAATCTGCCAGTCCATGCCACCCTATTAATTATAAATAGACCTTAACCAAAGGATGTATGTTGTGTCTAGATTTAAAAGCATATGAGGTTCAGATATTTATGGGCAGAAGTTTTCACAGGCTGCATGAGCAAGACAAAGCACTTTCAGAGTGGGGCTTGGCACTCACGATCTGCAGACATGTCTCAGTTTCACTGCACTCACAGGGGTAGGCATGCAGAGAAAGAATATTTCATAAGTCCATATCAGTAAACTTCAAAAGCAGGCCCAATGATGGAAGGGAAAGCTGTTCATAAGGTACAGTGAGCAAGAGCACACCTTTAAAAGCTTGGCAAGCAAAAGCCAGAATGTGATAGATGCTGTAATTCAGAAGCAGAGGCCAATGCAGCAGAGATACAGCTGGAGTGATGTACTGCCTGTTTGTGCTGCCAAGGTCTCTGTGGGAATAAGATGAAGTTTGAAGATCACATTTCTAGCAGATAGTTCAGCAATCAGTTCTGGATCCTAGACCAGATTAAACTGCCAAATAATTAAGTGATCTCTATGACTATTTTAATTTGAGTTTACTCTGTTCAGAACCCTAATGTGATTTGATTTAACTTATATTTTAATTTTATGTTTTTACAGGGCACACACGCTCCCTTTTGCTCCTTGAAAAGCTTACTGTGAAATATAGATTTTTTTTTTTTTTAAATTAATGTTCCCCAAGGGAAGTTACAAGTTGATTTTAAAGGATATGATTAAGAAGAACACAGTCCAGAAGAAAGGCTGGCCATGTGCAGTATAGGGGGTGAATCAGGTAAATTACTGATAGCAGCAAGTCACCAAAGAGCAAGGTTTCCTAAAGTTTCTAACAAAAATGGGTATACTCCAGATGGAAATTTAGCTACAAATGTTAGAGGAAACATCAAAATATGTCAGACATTTTCAAAGGTGTAATCTCTGCAGTCCAATGGAAATCTGGGTAGCAATCATCCCCCAGAGAATGGATTTGAATCTTTCGGATGCAGGGAGATTGAAATTGCTTGCCTGCCAAAAGTTTTGTAGTACAAAAACTTCATTTTTTTTTGAGGTCAGGGCATTCTGTACACCACTGAATGCAATCAAAATGCCACCATTTTTAAAGACAATCTCCTTGGCATGTAAAGAAAACAAAATGGATGGATAGCATTGCATTAATTTTTATACCATTCCATTTCATATGGCATTACTGGAAAGATTTTGTTGATTCATTTAGTGGGTTTTGGTTTTTTTTTAAATTTTTTGTTTGATTTTTAAATTTTTACCCAGCTTCTCATTTGTACTCAGGTCAGAAGTCATTTCATCTAATTGTGTTTGGTGACATCATAATGTAAGTGGAAAAAACTATCAAGAGATTCATTCCCTTCTAAGATCTGTGGGGTGAATCATGCTCTGGAGGTGTCTGTCTCTCTTCACTGAAAACAGAGGCAGCTGAGATAATTGGCTTAGACTGGTGCCTAATTTTTAAATGATTAATGTTAGATGAGGTGAATCTTACCTTAAGAGGGTATTTTTAAGGGCAGTCAGTGTGTATACAAATGTAATTAGTAATGCCATTATGAAAGTCCTCCATTTAATCAGAGAGATTCAAATGTGATGCTTCTCAGTGATAATCAGCATTTGAAATCAAATACCTTTTTAGCATGCCAAAGAGTCACTGCAGGAAACCATGGACTGGGATCCAGTGACTTTCCTTTCAACATCTTATTTACAGATGAAAAAAACCCCTGTGTTCTGCTGTGCCTTGACTGTAACCATCAGTTGGCCTTCCATGCTGCAGTGTGACATCCACTACTAATTTACAGTCCCAAAAATGCAACTTAGAGGAAAGTAAGTTGCTGTATTCTGCAGCTATGTTAGAAAAAGGTGTTCCAGTGAAATGGCTCATTCATCCTCTGGTCAAGCAAATGCACTGTAGTAGTTGCTGTAAGTAAGGTGCAGTCCAAGGGATTTTGAGGAAAATGGGTAACGGAGTAACTCTGACTGAAAGCAACCTAAAATTTGTAAGCATGCCAAATTCTTCCAAACATTAGGCCAGGACCCAAAACAATTCCAGTTTGCCTGTTCTCCATGATGTAAACTGTAGATCAACTCAGTATCAGAATGCTCTGCTAAGCTTTCTATCCATTTATTTTTACTGAGGGCAAATAAAGTACACACATACTTAAGAACTAAGAAGGCTTTCATTTTTCTTTTGATTCAATTTATTCAATTTATTCTATTACTGAATAGTGCCAAAGGTAATTTTGAAGTGATCAGGTTAAAATTTATGTGAGCTAAAACAAAGAGGTGGCTTAATTGAATAAGCACACTTAACTCATTAACCCTGTGCCACTGGGACTAATCAGTATGAACCCAGGACCACTAATAATCACAAAGGTAGCAAAGTTCTGTTTCTTGCTGCTGCACAGAAATGAAGAGGGGTAGAAACAGGCAAAAGGGAAAACAGAAGTGGTCTGTAGGTATTCCTGCAGTAAGAGGTGAGATGAGAGCACAACATAAAGCAATTAGAGCTTGGTTCTCCAATAGAAAATCCTGCATTTAAAATAAAGCTGTTTTCCCCTCCCACTCTGAACAGAAGTTATTAGCTAGAAAGTGGAGCAGACAGCTGCTGCTTTCATTGTCATGAGTTATGGGAATGTGAGAAAGGTTGGGTAGTTTAAAACAAGAATGAAGAAATACAGTAGATCAAAGACCAGTGACCTCGTCTGACCTGTCTTAATATAAAGAGGCATTGGAAAAGGCTGGTGTGCCAGGAGTCTCAATTTCCACCATTGCTCAGGATGAAAGAAGGCACGGACTGAGGGGAGCTGTGGGTCATCTGTAGCTATTTGGAATCCTCAATGGAGTGTTTAGTGAGCAGGGAATAGGTCATAACTGCTCCTTTAAATGCTAGTGAGACCATATCAATTCTTAAATGTTGAAATTCAGAGAAGGCCTTACAACAACCTCTCTGTTAGAGATGGAAATAACCTCTCATGAAATATTTCATAAGTTCTCCAAAGTTGAAAAAGGGGTCTCATCTCAGTGGTATGATATTTGTAGTTTGTATAGTGGTTTGAGAGCACTTGGAGGAAAGGTGTTATTTAAAGGATACATTTGAATATCTGCTTCAGTCAGAGAAGAATTTGGGGCATGTAAAAATGCTTTATACGTACAATAACATCATTATGTCCTCACTGTCCCAGGCCCTGAATGAGACCAGGGCTCATGAACAGATTTAGCTCAAGCTCTCAAACTCAATCTAGGCTGGGTGTCAGCAATACCACTGGAAAAAATAGATCCTAGCCAAAACCACAATACTCCAGTCAGGTTGAATGCTTTACTTCAGATTCTTAGAGGCCTCAGTAACCCATGATCTCAGGACCTCCACATGTGTGCTGTACATAGATGTAGGTCATATAAATACTAGAAGATAAAACTGCCTTGTTGCTAAACCCACTGAAATTCTATATTTTGTGATGATTAGCACTGATTGTTAACTTTCTAATTACATTCTCTAGCCAAGAACTTATTGCTTTTGGGGAGGAAGCAGTTTTAATAAACAGTTTGACTTGAAAATATTTTGGGAACAGTATTTTAAGTTAACCATGTTCCATATTTTCTATGCGAGAAATTGTAGCATCCCTGAATGTGTGCTTAGAAAAATAATAATAATTACAGAATGCTTTTACACCAAGTTTAACTGAATGTTTTTGATTTTTAAAATGAAACACTAAGAATAACTTCCTTTTTTTATCCCCAGATTTTTTTTTTTAACAAAAAATAATCATAATTTTCAGTATTCATCTGGAGTCAGGGCTGTAAAATCACCACTAAATCCAGAGCTGCATCACTCATGAGTCACAAAAGATTGCCCTGTCCAAGATCATAGCTGATGCTGTCAGCTAGGCCCATGTTATCCCTAATTGTGAGGTGGTCTGAAAGGCTCCCAGGAAGGAAGCTTGTGACCCATGAGCACATGATCCATTCCTGCACACCATCTGAGTGCAGTTTGCTGGGTTTGGGGGGTTTGTTCTAATGTTCAAGCCCCATTTCCCACTGCTGCAAAAGGAGCTGCCCACTTCTTTCCAATCTCTGGTCAAACTATCAGCAAGGATTCTGCTGCCATTGCTGCTGCTGAAGCCCAGGAAAAGGACAGTCTGGCAACTCCTGTTTCCAGGTGCTTGAGGTGGAACAAACCCCATAAATCACAATGTCTTATGATTGATTTAAACTATGAAAAAAAGATAAACTTAGTTAAGGAATAGAATAAATGTACTATGTTCCCCTTCTGCCTGCTCCTACCTAAACAAAATTGTTTCCTTCCAACGTTCTTGGTGAGCAAAAATCTCTTCAGTCTGCCTGTGAATTCCTGAAGCCCACATACTTCAGTGTTCTCCCAAAGCTTGAGAAATGTAATCAAAGAATTACCTCCTGTGACTTACACAGGGTAGACACCCCAGAAAATGATCACTTTCCAATGGCATCACTTTACTGATTTTTGTTTAGATAACAATTACTAATACAATCAGAACATTCAGGAATGAAAAATAATTTCCTACCCAGCTTCAGTCTGATACCTCAAAGCTTTTAGCTTGCTGAATATGAGCTAGATTTAATGCAGCTTTTCCTGCACTGAGCGTGACTCTCCATGGGAGAATGGCACCTCTGGAATAGTGGGCAAGGAGTAGCAAAGGGTAAGACTGACCAGGTCAGGAAACAAAGATTGATTGTTCCCATCTTTTCCTCAGAGATTGGTCACAAAAGCTTCATCCTAAAACTGGAAGTCTGTTCTGTTCCCAGTGACTTACTAGTAAAGAGAGTTAAATTGTAGTATTTTTAGATAATTCTTGAGATAGTGCAGCACCACAAAGGGCACATAAATTACAGTGCAGACTCTGGAAAGTCATCAGGTTGTATTCCTTAAAGTGGCTACATTCATATATATTGATTAGAAGCAGAACAGTGTGTCTTGGACACTTCAGAACTCCATATTCTGAGGAATAAATGACAAGGTAGAAATAAGTTTAAATTTAGGAGGAAAAAATCTACCTGTTTTTACATTTCATATAGAGTATGTATTTATAGTGCCTTTAATGGTCATTAGCAACTGAAAATATGGAATGTTATAATTCACTGAGGTGCCCATTACTCATAGGTTCAGAGATTTTCAGATGTATCTAAATTAATTAATGCACATCTGCAAAGTGAGTCCAGGTAGACACAGTTTCATTTTAAATTTTTAACAGAAAACACGCCATCATTTATTTATTATTTTAATATTGAAAAATGCCAAGTAGATCCTTCAATAAAACTACTTTTTTATTTTAAGACTGTGGCCAGTGTCAGTGAGTGTGCTAATAGGATGGTTGACAGCTCCTGTGGAACATTTTCAGCACAGATGCATTATTGGTTCATGAAGCATTCCTTCAAATATTATGAGTGACAACAAACCTGGAAATGGTGCAAGACAGGCACTTCCAATCTATAGAGACAGCTCACGTTTGAATTCTCCAACACCAGACCATTATGCAATCAACCAGCACTCCATCTGTACTGTAACCTCATGTCACAGGACTGCATTGTCTTCCTGGGAAGTGAGATATATAACATGCTTCCTAGGACCAAAATAAACTGCCTTGAAAATGTGGGATGTTTGTTTTGTACCTGGCATATGTTAAGACAGCAGCTAGTGGGTTAGTAATTTTCATTAGTTTATGTGCCTTTGGGCTATGCTGGACTTATTGAACAGAATACCCAGAGGTCAAATCAGAGTTTGTTTTTTGATTTTCTTCATTTAATTCTAATATTAAAGTGGTAACAGGCTCTACTGAGCTCTCAAGGGAACTGCAGGCATACTGCTCCATAGCTGTTCTCAGTGTTGGCTGAATCTCTGGTATTTAATCTTTGCTAAGGAAACCCTGGTGGGTGCTTTATGCCTCTTCAGTACTTATTCAGCATCTCCCACCCTTCTGCTTTCCTTGCAGAAAAATTTTCCGTGTTATATAGCCCACCTGGTTTGTGAGTCTGTAATGGTAACACTGTTTTCCTCAGATGGGGGGCCAGACTTGCAGCATTGCAACGAGCCTGGCTTGGTGTGGTGTGGCAATTGAGCACCTGAAGGCAGCTTTAGGAGGATTTGTGCCACCTACCAGTCCGTGTTACATAAGTGCCTTCGGGCTCTTCAGGAAGGCAACAGTCTCAGGGATTGAATCCCTTGACCTTGGGTCCCCCTTGGAGCTGCAGAGAGAGCAGGACACCTGGGAGATGGTCAGCCTGAGGATGCTGCTACCCTGCTCAAGAGCTTGCAGTGCATCACTGCTTCAGCTGTGCAGCAAGCAGCTGGAATCACAGCTTTCCTCCACTCTGTACTGTAGGTCTCAAACCCAGGCATGAGCTGGTAATACTCAGGAACCAACAGTACTCTGCACCATTGCAGTTTGTGTGCACCTTTACATTTCCCTGTCTCCTTCCACCTCCATCTGCCCTTTCAGCACAAAACAACAAGGATCCTTAAAGAAACACCTCTGTTTTCTTTGTCTCACCCTTGTTGCCTCTGACCACCCCAGTAACAGTGGAAGACAGACCCTATAAGCACACAGCCCTGTGGTCTGACCCCATGGCAAATATATCTGCCTTCGAGAAAGTACTAAAGCACAGAAGTCACCCACAGAATGAAAATTAACAGGGGCTGAGGTTGGCAAGGATCTTTAGAGACTGGATAGCCCAAACTCCCTCTCAGAGCAGCATCGACTGCAACAGGTTTCCCAAAACCATGTCCATTTGGGGGCTAGAATATCTCCAAGGATGGAGACCACACCACCCCTCTGGGTAACTGGTTCCAGTGTTTGATCACCCTAAGGGTAGAAAAGCTGCTTCTTACACTTAAATGTTATTTCCTAATTAGTGCCTGGGATTTTCACCATATAATTCCAACTCAGTTTCCAAGAAAATGTTTCTACACACAATAATATATACGAAGAATTTAGCCCCAGGTTTGTCCATAAACTTAGTTGCATATAGCTTTATAAATACAATTTTTTTAATTAGGGCTGGTTGATTGTTCTGGATCTGGTTGGTTGGTGCCTGACAATCCCTTTTAAACTACTGAAATGGACAGACAGGATGTGCAATGTGTGCAGAGTAGAAGAGGGGCAGATGATGGCTGTAGATTTGCTAAACTAAGTCACAGTTATTACCTTGCTATTATAGTTTTATAACAGGCCAATATTTTCAAGTTTGGTGCTTATTCATCCTTCGAAAGATCAATCTTCTGGCAAGAAAACCTTTACCTTAGAGCTACAAACATGAGGCAGAGGACAGACAAGCTTTAGTAAGGTGGTTCACTTTGCTCCCTACAGCAGCAAAGGCCGGGATCTTCAGTTCTTTCTTCCTATTCCTTTCACAATTCCACTTTCAATGCCAATGGCAAACAGGATGATGGGCTGACAGCAGATGAATCCTAGATTCAGTAAGGGCTGTCTGAGAGCAGAAGCAGCCCTGTGGTTCTGAGGTGCCCTGTGAGAGAGGGCAGTGGCTGCAGAGAGAGGAGCTGGTTCGTGCTCTGGCCCAGAGCCAGGGGCGTGAGCTGAGCTCCCCCAGGGTTACCTGGGGACAGCAGGGCTCCCCAGCCTGGAGGGCTGGGCTGTGCCTCGGCTCTCTGAGGAGCTGCTTGGCACTGCTCGGAGGAGGGTTTTGAGCCGTTTCAGGCTGGCAGGGTTTTAACTCAGGAATGGGAGGGAGACAACTGGGAAATGAGTTTGTGGGCGAATGGATGATGCACTGGTGGTAAAAGGACAATGGTAGACAGATTGGAAGAGGATGGATTGACTAGGCCTTCTCAGGAAAAAAAAAAATTGTAAGAGCTATGGCAGATTAATTACTGTTTTCTCACCCCCTTTTAATTTTCAAGAAACCATTTGTTCCCCTGCCATTTTCATATCTACTTCCTGCCTTTCTCCACGAAAAGAAAAGACAAAAAAAAAAAAAGAAAAAAGAAAAAAGGTGCAGTGTCATGAGATCTGTTTGAGAAATAAACATGCGTGTGATTTAATAATCTACTTTCATGTCATATATGTACCATAGACAGGGAGGAATAGCACAGTCCATGGAATCAAATATGATTTACAGCCAACTTAGGGTCATGTCTCCTGAGGCTTCTATTACACTCAGAGAACAATTAAGATGCTTTAAAGATTGCCTGGCTTTTTATTCTTCCAGTAAAATGCAGAAAGGTTCATATAAGGCTGAAAGGGGTTGAATAGGCATTTTCAGATTTCTAAGGTTGGGAGGTTTTTTATTTTTATTTTCCTTTAGTGGAGTACTGAAGACTGGGAAAAGCCATGAGTCTAAAATAAAATGACAGAAGAAAAGAGAAAAAGAGTTTAAAAATACCATTGAGGTGGTGGATAACATCAGTGTATTTTAAATAGATAATGTGTGTTTTGAGAGATGGCCTTTACAATTTCAAGGCAAGTTATATCTCCAAGCTTGGTTCTTTACTTATTTTCCTTTCGATAATTTTTACTGGAGGGAATGTGGGTAATGCTTTGCAGCAAATATCCAGATTTTCCTTCACTTTCTTCTCCCTTTTGTGCCTAGAAGCTCATATGTTATGTTATTCTACAAGAACTTTAACTTATTGTTTCCTTTTAAAACACTTATTCAAGAGACTGAAAAATATAGACAGCTGGGTGTGTGTATTGTTATTTACTGTATTTGTCTACCATTGGCACTTTGCATTCTTGTTCCTTATTTTTCATTATCATTTGAGTTGGAGGAGTAGAAGAACAAGACAAAAGAACAATATGAAATTGTTATAAAACAATCTGACATTGACTTTACATATGAATTGAACCTTCATTGAGCTTTCTTTTGAGATTTTCCTACTTGAGAAATGTTCAGGCTTTTATGTTAGATATTGTATATATTATTTGTTTTATGCTAACACTTACCCAAATTTTAAATATCACTGCAAAAATCCAGTACATACTTGTTTACACAGTTTCATTATTAAAAACAGAGGTGAATTTTAGATAACTCTTCTTGTTTTTGTGAAAGATCTGGAACATGATTGTGTGTAGTCTTTTTATTCTGTGGTCTCTTGTCCAAACCCTGATCCAAACAAATTATTGGGTGTTCAGGATAATTTTAAGTGCAGCACACTGCTCTAACAAATCAAAATAGGGTGGCAAAAGACTGCTCTGCTATAGAAAATATCTAAAATACCTTAGAATCCACATCGTCATCTTTATGGTTGCCTTCTACATTATATCACAGAGACACAAGGGTGGAGAGTCTGGAGTGATGTAGGATGAGAAATAATTTTCCTCATCAAGAAAAAATTAAATAAGGAACAAGAACAGAAATATAAAAAGTGTTCTCAGTTAATTTTGATGAAGAAAAGTGGACAAGCTAATCATCAATTTTTCTTCAACTATTCCAGATTTTTTTAAATTTCATCTCCTAAATTATTTATTTTCCTAATATTAAAATGATTAAGATCCCAAAAAGAGAAAATTATCACTAAATAGACACTTCAGTTTTCATTTCGAAAATATAGAAATGGAACACTATGAAAATAATTGTACTTTTTTCCTACTTCCAGTTTGAAATATTTTAAGGCTAATTCCTCATAAATCCCTTCAATTTTCCCAAATTTGTATAGAGACCATATAGAGGACTCCTCAGAGGTACTCTTAGATCAGCATGCAGGTAGAAATGATCATGCTAGAAGTGCTTTTTCAGGCTGTCTTCTAAAAATCTGGAGCATGACCTTCAAGCTTTGGCCATTTTCCTGCTGTGCTGTGCAGCCCCAACCAGGTTCTGATGCTGCCCACATCCCTGCAGTGTCTGCAAGTCCCAGAGCAGGCCATGGAGCAACGTGACCGACATTGTCACCCGTGCTTTGCTCTTCCACCCTGTCCCCTGGGGAAGGAACGGGCTTTGTTTGGGTGTGTCATTTTCACACATCCATCATCACTAACACCCCACCTTCTATTAGCCAACGCAGCAGCTCCTGTCCTGGGAGAGAGAAAACTTCCCATGAAGCTGGTACAGCTCCTGAAAAGGATCAGGTAAAACAGAGCATCTTCGTTCTGCCTCGCTCCCCAGCCGTGCTTGTCTCAGCAGCAGCCCTCTGCCAGCAGGCAATGATACTGAAGTCATGCCAGAAATTGGCACATTCAGGCAGCCTGGCTGTGCAGTGCTGAAAGCCACCAGGCTGAGCCAAATTTGCCTGGAAGGATTCAACATGGAAGTGGCTGTGCAAGGTGTTCACCAGTTGCCATGTCCCTTGGTTGTTAATGAATTGCTAAATGATGAAAAGAGCAGCTCTTTTACCCCCCCCCCCAACAGCTGCAGTGGTGTCATCAGCATTGGGGCATCTGCCTCGTGTCAGACACTCCAGTGCTGCATCTCATTTGGGGTTAAAGCATTACCACCATTATTCATCCAGGTCACAGGTACCTGCACCTTTTTCAGCACAAGCAGAACTGAAATGGCCTGTGGATTAACCACTCGGGGAGAAAAGGGAGGAAGAGGCCTTGCTGGGCTGTTTGTGTTTCTTCATGATGTGTTGTATATTACCAGTGACTTCCTTTCTCTAGAAAAGAACATAATGAAATTCCTGATTGAATTTTCCCCACTGCAATGACAGTACACCTAGGTTTTTACATTTTCTTTAAGTTTCACGTACACAAACCAGATGAGAAAAACGAAAGTGTTCCCCCCCATTAGCACACTGATACAAGTGAAGCACTGACTGACTTAATATTCCCCCAACATTAATGGCACTGCATGGATTAGGGGTGTTATGATAATTTATTGAGGCTATACAGCAGCTGTTTTACTTTCTCCACCAGCATCCCATTTGGATGCATCAGGCAGACACAGAGTGGCAGGCATGGTCTTGGTTGTGTTTGCAGGTGGGAAGTGAGACTGGAAGCAGAGGGGCAGAGGCAAAGTGATCTCCCAAGGACAACGAGAAGGACAATGAAAATCTGGAACTAAAGTCCAGCTTTTCTCTTGACCAGGTTAATGAACTGTGGCAGAGGGGTCAGACATGGACCTTGGAGAGGAGGCAGGAAAGGAGAGCAGAAGGGTGGAAAACAGAACACCATGCATGGTACTTTCAAATTCTGATGAGAATATGTAACTCTGCCTCTGGTTTCTTTAGAAGGTGGCACAGGTAAATAGGAGAGTTTGACTTAGGCAAAATGTCCATACTGACACATTCAAACCTGCACAAACTGCTTTCACTTCAGGTTTAATCACTTCAGAATCACTGAATTGATGGGTCACTGGAGGGTTCTTAAAATTTCTTGTCTTAGATTTATCCAGGGCATAATTTCTAAGAAAACTGGACACAGCATGCTTAATTTTAATAGAAAAAAAAAAAAAACAAAAACAAAAAAAAAAACAAAAACAAACAAAAAAAAATGTTAACTTCTTTCTGAGGAAGTGACTGTCAATGACATGTTTTCTGTATTTAAAGTTGATAATGTTGAGTTGAAATGAAGCAATGAGAGATGATTAATACAGTAAATATCTAGAGGCTATGCAGGGCAAATAGATAAAGTAGTAGCAAATAGATCTAGCTATTCCCTAAAAAATCAGGCTACCTTGATATTGCAGGGGTGACAGCATTTTCAGAGATGTTTTGACCAAGTATCTGAACTGTCATGTGAGGAGCAAAGAATGCTGGAGTCAGGCTTGGCAGATTATATATCAGGCTTCCTGTGCTTGTTGCTGCTTGCACCTGGGACTTTGCCAGGGAAGGTAGGAATGAAAACATCTTTGCTAGTTATGGGCATTTCATAAATGAAGGAACCTTGTTCTGGGTGTGGGTGGGAGAAGACTCGCTGTTGTCCTTTGTGAGACAGAGTTTGGATTAGGAAGAATTCCTCTGGATTTCAGCATTCTGTGGTTGATGGCTGAAAAGGATTAGTAGGAAGTTTAGCTGGCAGTATTACTAGCTCCTAGGTGGAAGTGGGATGGGATGTTATTTCTGCTTGTTAGTGGAAAACAGGCTAGATTCGGAATGCATAGCTGCTGCAGTGGTTGGTTTGCAAGCTCCTGCTGCCAGGTTTTGGCAGTGAGCTACAGGCATCAGTCAGTCAGTGGTGTCTGCATGGCAGCACAGGCCTGTGCTCAGCTGCAGTTTTACAGGATTGCTGCAACTGGCAGCTGAGGCATCTGTAAGAAACTCTTCTGCTAGAGAAAAGGCTGAGGAAGGCTGAACTGAGCTTGTCCTGACAGACTTTTTTGAAGCCCTCTGAGTTTGATGACCACAGGTGTATCTGTGGCAAAGGGTGGTGCTCCCTTCTCTGAACCCCCAAGCCCTGGCCTTGGTGACTGACTCTGCTCCTCCACTCTTCTAAACTCAGATTAAAAGAAGAGCATGAAGCAGGGCTAGGGCAGAAGAAAGGGCAGAAACCTAAATGAAAGTTTCCAGTGCAATCTTATGGCCAAAAGGTCTAAGGTGATGCTGTGATCTATAAACAAGGGACTATTGAGAGAGAAATCTTGGCCTCTCTGAAGTCAGAGACAAAATTCACCACTGCAACAACACTTGTGCTCTTTGCTCCCTGCCTTTGGTGCACTGATCCTATCTATGATAGGATAGGAGAGAGGGGAGATCTGAAATCAGATATTCCTTGTGATGCTGAAATAAAGGCAGACTAAATGAAACCTTTGCAGTACTTCTGACTGGAAAAAAGAAGAAAAAAAAAATCAGCAACAAAACACCACATAGATCCAAAATGATATGCTTATTACAGGAAAGTCCCTGAATGTTTTTCCTGATTTTTAATGTGTTAGGGATGAAAGGATTTCATGTGGAAGGATGGGACAGGGGGGTACTCGCTTGCATCAACAAGCAATGGTGTCCATTTTATTTCTTTAGGAATTTCTTGATAGAAGTCTAGTTCAGGTAGTACTGAATGGAGTTTTACTGTTGGGACTTTTGTGGGACTAAGTGTAGTTTTTGAGTTCATTAAAGCAGGTTTGAGGAAAAGCAGCTTTCCTAACCCTGGACTACCACTGCTCACAGCATGGAATGCATGAAGTGGTGTGTTTAGAACTTTTACTAGAGCAATAGTTGTAGTGTATATTGGAACGTTTTACAGCTGCTGAAATAATCACTTTATTTATAACTGTAATAAATTTGCTTGCTAAAATGGGATTGTTTAGAGCTGTTTTGCTGACAGAAATGAGGACAATATGAATATACTCTAGCAATTAAAAAACATGATTCTTTTAAATAACAAACCAGGAAAAAGTTAATATTTAAATTATTTTTCTTTGACAAGCAAGTCTATAGGATTTTTTTGCCTGTAAGATGCAAGACATCTGCAAAGTCTGACAGTAAACTAGATATCATTTTTCATATATTTTAATTGGATTCAGTGCTGTTGATTTAAAGTAGTATATTTTTTGTGTCTCATTAAAAGATGAAAGAGACTATGAAAGCTGCCTCTTTACTTGAAAATAAATACTTCCTGGACATGCTTTTTAGGTGGAGCAGCAAAGGGAAATCAACATGATTGAAACGTGGTTTTCAGAGTCCAAAAAAATCTTTTCAACAAATTTAGCATGGTATTGCAGTGCATGAGCCCAATAATGAATATTCTGGGGGCAGGTAAGAGCTCCACTTGCAGTTGCACAGTTTGTCAGGTCATAAATCTGACCTGTTCTGGGCAGCTGGACCAAGCAGTGCCTGGCAGTGGCTCCCAGGAGTGCTCTGTGTGCTGTGCTCCCTCCTCAGGGCTCCCATCACAGGGTCTGGGGCTGCTCCAGGACTGGGGTGGAAGGAGGGAGGGCTGGACTGAAAGGAGGATGTGCCAAACATGTCCTCCAGGCATTTCTGTAAGTACAGGAGTCCAAGACAGACTGACTGGTGGCTGAGCAAAGCAGAGCTTCTCTGAACCACATTTACAGTGGCACAAACACACATTTTATGCTCTTTTTTTCTCCCATCTTTCATTTTCAGTGCCAGCAAGGGGGGAACACTGAAGCACTGAGTTGTGCTTGGGCACTGGAAGTTAACATTTCACCTACAGACTTCTGACCATGCCTTATGCACTCTGCCAATGTCCCTGGTGTCACAGGTACACCCAGCTCTCAAACCAATGTGTTGTGCTTTACATTTCACATCTCATGCTTAATGAAATGCAATCTCTGCAGGGAAAGGTGTTGAGAGGCACCATTGTGCTGCATTATCCAGTTTCATTTTGGGGGAATATCTTGTGCTCAGACCATTCAAAACATCAGCAGAGTAACCTCTCTCCCCTCTGCCCTCCAAAGAACAGTCCAAGGCCAGGTCTACGCAGTCTTGCTTCACTCTGGGTGTGTAAGCACGGGAGGTTGGTGGTGGGGACAAGCACAAACCATCATTCTTGTTTCTCTTCCCCTCAGGGCTGCCCCAAGGCTCAGTGGAGTTGATGGAAATACTCACACCAGAGTGCACAAACTCTGGTTTAGGTCTTTCTATATCCAGAGAGGCACAACTCATTCTGGAAAGGTCAAAATCACACCCATCTACCCCATCTTTTTTAACAGCTTGCTGCATGGATCTGATGCAGCAAAAGCTGTACACAGAAACCACTTTTAGCACTGATGACAGCAAAGTCTGTAAATTTAGCAAAGTTTCCAGCAGTGGCATGGAAATAGAGCAGATGATTTAAACAGGATTTTCCATTCTTGCTTCTCACTTGTCCATTTTTCTGCTGAAACCTCTGAATAAAATTGTTAATAGCCAGAGGCCTGGTAACTTGGCAGGTCTGAAAAGGGCTGGCGTGGGGAAGCCTGCACGGGCAAACCACAGATCTGACATCCAGGTTCTGATCAGATCTGAACAAGAATTTTAATGAATCAGCACAGGTATTTACCTCCATTGGACACTTACAGTAAACATGCTGGGGGCTGGTTAGTATCAAGAGAGGTACCTTCCAGAGGAAAATAAGGAAGAAAGAGAGGGAAGAAAAGAGGCACCACTCCTTCTTTTGAATGTTTGATAAACTAAAGCCCAGACTTCATTAAAGAATACATCTCAGTTAAAATGCCTTCTTCCAGATAAGATACATGTAACTGAGATACAAGATCACTCGTATTAATTATGTTGAAACTTGCTTATTTAATACTGATACAACTCACACAGAAGATATTAACAATGTGGTTTTGCTATCCAAGAAATCTGGTTTATAACATCGCTAATAATGAGAAACAGTGTTATTAGTACTATTGTGAGCAGATGTTTTTTTGTGTCTGTACCTGTGAAATGTTCTTGAACTTCTGTCATGTGGAAGTTTGGTGAAAATCTGGGGTTAATATTCTATGCTGATTCTTTAATCATCTTTCTGTAATTTTTCTTTCTTTTTAAAATTTCTTTTTTCCACTTCACATAAGTACTTCTTGTAGAATCTGCTCCTGAGAAGGTTACCTCATTATTAGCAGCAGTAAACTCTTAAGAGGATCAATTATGTTTATCTCTATTTACTTTATTTTTTTTTAATTTTTATTCCCTTACTTGGATGCAGATAGACCAAAGTAAGAGAGAGAAGCCTTGTTTTGCTAATAATTTTACAAATATTGAAAAGATTCCCCATACAATGATTTAACAGCCTTGACAAGTCTTACTTCACCACCTTATGGTGTGAAGGTTTGTAGTGGTCCAGTCCATTTGTAAAAGGTGCTTCCTATACATTCAGCTCTTTGGTGCAGAGCAGAATCCATACTAAAAATAGAAATAAATAATAGAAAATATAAATAATATAATATATTAGAAATTATAGAAATAACATAAATAATATAAATATTATATAAAAATAATTATANAATAATATAAAGAATAGAAAATAGAAAGAAATAATAGAAATAAAACTTCTGGGGACACGAAGTCAGAGCAGATTTACTGGTAATGGCCACAGATCTTGTGGGCTGAGATATTTGCCAAGGACCTGCCCTGGGCACACAAGGAAACAAAAGTACTGGGTCACTCTGTGCCTCTCAGTTTGTGGTGAAGCACACAGGAGAAAAATCAATGGAAGAAAGACATGGCTAGGTCTAACTTACACAGGAGAAAAAAGCAAGGGTGACACAAATAATTTTCCAGATATCCAGGGTGAAGAGACTGTGGTTTGCACATTCAGAGTTAACTGGCAGTGTGTGGCCAACACAGTTTGGAATAAAAGGGCAAAGTAAAATATACATGATCTGTTGGTTTCTTTGCACAGAAATTTCTTTGATGTTTGCTATAGTGTCTATTTATAAAATTCGTGCTTCCAGGCAGGACAACATGTGATTCTTTTTTCTCCCTACAGCATTTCAAGTACTTTGTTTTATTATTAGATTCTCTTTAAAATTAGGGGAAATACAAGAGGAAAATCCTAGCCCTTCCAGGCCAGTTGCAAATATCCTTTGTGCTTGTTTTAACACTGCAGGTTGATGATAGACCTGCAGTTTTTGTTTTGAATAAAATGTTCAGACTTTACAACAAAAGAGACAAGAGACAATTCTTTGAGTGTCACAGTCCTTGGACCCAGGAAGAGATCTTTTAACCCTATGCATTGGATATATGATGATGTCAATTACAAATATAAAAGGTATTTGATATATGTTTTTATTACTGTTGAACTCAACAGTGTCAGATTTTAAAAAGTGATAAGTGGCAGGGGAATTGTTCTGTGTAATAACTAATTTAAAATAAAGGAAAGAAGTTGAACAACCAATCAAATATCATCATTCTTTTGAAGGAAGGAGTTTAACAGGAAAGCCAGGAAGAAAGAAAGTTTAGGAAGAACTGAACTTGGAAAGTATCTTTGCACAGAAATTAATAAGAAAAAATAAATGAAAGAGTTTTTAGTATATCAAGGTGTTTTTAGAAAGTAGTAACGAGAGTGAAAACGACAAAAAACCCAAACAAATAATTTTAACAACGACATCATAGCAAGATAGACACTTCAGAATACTTAGAGCTTGAACGTATAGCTCTTCTGGGAAATGACACACTGGAGTTGATGCCAATAATGCCCTCTTCTGGTGATGTTACTGCAGCTGAGGCAGCGTGTCAGTCATCTCAGGACCCTGCATCTTCAGTGTGGAGGGGAAATTCGGCTGTAGGCAGGGAGAGACTTTTATCTGAGTTAAATGTCACAACCCCTTCTTTCCCCCCCCCAGTTCCAAAGACTAGCTGTAGGTAAATTATTTTAATAAGGTAAGAGATACCACAGTACAGTTTTCTTTTCTTCCTCTTTTTTTTTTTTTCCCTTACCCCAAATAATGCTCTCTATGTCATCTGTATATTTATGATAGCTCAAAGACATGGGTGTGTGGATCTAATTAAAAATGTGAAAGGGTTTAGCAGCCTGCTGCTTCCCTGTGAGTCTCTTGTTGCCAACTCTTGGCAGCTCTGCTGTCACTGAGCCAAATGTTTAGTCTTCAGCTGAACCAGTGCCAGTGAGCTGCGCTGCATTCTGGGACCACAGAGCCTCGAGGTACCGTGTTAAACCAGCTCACATAAGGATGTGCACTGAGCTGGACTTCATATTCAATCACCCAAAAGAAAAGTGAAGGGGAAAGCCTACTTTTGCCTGGTGAGCCTTAACGGTGTATAAGACACAATGACCAAATCCTCCAGGATTTTGCATCAGGGAAAACAAATGATTTCTTGAGGTGGATCAACCCATGCATTTGTTTGATGTGCCTCTGCAGTGGTTGCATTTGGCAAATTTAGTTTGAATCGGCCCACTCTGGATAGGGAATTTTAAAAAGAAATAACAAAACCCTGTCTTTCTGCAGTGGGTCTCTGGCCTTCATGTAAATGCCTCATGTGAAGCAAATATATTCCAACTCAACTCCAGGTATCCTTAGAAAATATGGGGCAGTTTGGTACAGAAAAAAAAATTAAAAAAAATTGGCAAATGTGCATTCCAGTCAGCAGCAGGAAAGCTGTGTTGATAGAAACGTGCTTAGCACAGTTGCATTGCTTAATAAATTCAGGTATAATGTGGAGATAGATGGGGTTATAGGCTAAGCTGGCCTGTAGGCTTTGATCAGTGCTCCAACTCACTTAGGGCTTAAAGTGGACTGGAAGAATTGCCAGGTCTCATGAGTCAATGATGGATTTCTAGCAGATCAGAATTAAATTCTCCTTTTAGCTGTTCTCCCTGCACTCTTTTCTGCAAGGGAAATTACTTCTGCCAACAGCGAAGCAGTTTGTGTGTCTTCATGATATGCCTTTCTCTTTTCTACTTCTCTGCTGTCCCATTTCTATCTTTTGTTATCATGTTCCTCTCACTTTCATACCATTTTATACCCTTCCCTTCCCTTCCCTTCCCTCCCCTTCCCTTCCCTTCCCTCCCCTTCCCTTCCCTTCCCTCCCCTTCCCTTCCCTTCCCTCCCCTTCCCTTCCCTTCCCTCCCCTTCCCTTCCCTTCCCTCCCCTTCCCTTCCCTTCCCTCCCCTTCCCTTCCCTTCCCTCCCCTTCCCTTCCCTTCCCTCCCCTTCCCTTCCCTTCCCTCCCCTTCCCTTCCCTTCCCTTTTCCTTTTCCTTTTCACTCCTCTCCTAAGATTTTTTCTTCCTCTGCCTGGATTTCACATCACCCTTTTTCTCCCATAACTTTTACAACCCTTCTCTACAGCTTCCCTTCACTCTCATAATGTTCTACCTGAGAGAATGAATGAGCCACTGCTGATGTTAGTTCAGGGACTTAGCAGACACTTTATTCCTCAAAATATTTTCTCTGTATGCTTTTGAAACCAGCACAATGGCAAAACAACAACAAGGTGCTGCTGATTGCACTGTTCCTCCAACTCTTAATGCTGGGTATTTAAGAATAAAACCATGGTAAAAAAAATGTTGGCTTAATATCAAGAACTTGTCTGCATTCATTCATAATGCTAACTATAGATTAGACACACAGCACTAAAGGGGCAGAGAGAGAGAGGAAAAAAATAAACATTTACACTAATGATCGTGCATTTTTTTTGTAAAAAGGCATCTAAAGAAATAGAAGCAGGCACAAGTGTGCAACACACCTAAACTCTACCTCTTTGATCTTTCCTCCAGGGTCCTTTTTGTTGCAGTGGGCCAGCTCTGGGAAGGAGGCAGGACTCAGAAGCCTCTTGGCATCCAGCCCAGGCTTTGTGGGCCACTGGAGAGATGGATCGCTAGGTGCAGAAGTGCCCTGAGGCAGGTGTTAAAATGTTGTTCTTAGTTCCTTGGTGGTAATCATTGCAAAACAATCCTGTCTGCTCTATTCCTATCAACAAGCTGCTTTCCATGGCTCGTTGCTAAGAGACAGGACTGTTGCTTACAAGTTGCTCAGTGCCTTAGACTTTCATAATTTATAATTTATTATCTTAGCATAAAAATTTGTTGGGGTTTTTTTTATTTTATTTTTCCACCAACCCGGTAATTGTTACATAAAACAAAGGTCATGTATCTACCAGAGTAGCAGTTGCTCTTATAATATACTTTGTCTTCTTATGGTTTTGGTTCTGTGAAAAGAAAGTGTTATTATAAACTGAAGATGAATATCATTTTTGTCCATTAACTTCTTGCATTATAAGACTGGTTAGGTCAATGGATTCCCTCAAGATTTCTTTACTATTGAAAACCTGTTTCTGTCCGACTAAGAAGAAAATGAATTGAAATTATTTCAATTATCACACGAAAGATGTTGGCTCTTCTTGATCTACACTTCAGCACTTAATAGTTCAACTCAACAATCCTACTTTCACAAAGTTAGTTGTAGAGATGTTTAATCAATTCCAGAAATTACTTTTGTGCATTTCTCTAGTTTTGTGAATATACAAATCTTACCTTGCTAAAATGCTTTTTACTAAACACTAGTTATATCAGCTCAGTGAGGAGTAATGCCAAAGAGGAAATGAGAATAAATTGCAGACTTCTTCAGTTGCAAAATAACTCTGTCACAGTTCACCTGTTTAAGTGGAAAAAAAAAAAATGAAAAAAAGAAAAAAAAGTTTTTACTATACTCCCTGGTGGAAATTAAGGATACTGACCTGGGGTTAGGTTTTTTTACTTTACTGTGTAACAGGAAAGATGTACATACATGTACGGATGCCCTGGTATTAAACTGAAACATTTCTAAGAGCCTCACCAGTACAAAATATTGCTACAGTCATTTCTTTAGAAAAATGAAAGCAAAGTTACTTTTGCCCCATTATTTCAGTGAACTGTTTATGCCAGTTAGAACCAAGGACTGCACCAACGAGAGCTGTGGAAATGGCTCTGGGAATGGCTTGGTGCAGACAGTGCTCCCACTGCAGAGCTTTTGAGGGAGTGCCCACCCAGCAAAACAAAGACGTGTTCCTCAACAGCTGATCTTTTTCCATCCAGCAACAACACCCAGTGGAGTTGGGCTTGCAAGCACAGAACAACACAGCCAGGGCTAAGGCATGTCCCACCACACCTTGCTGTCCTGGCTAAGTAATGTAAATAAGATTATGGGAATATGTCCCGTGGTGACACCTCCATTTTGTGCTGGAGGAGTATTCTTGAGTGCTTCAGCAGCTCAATTCCTGCTTAGCTGTGCAAGCCAGGTGTATTTTAGGCTGTCTAAAGGCATTCTGGAGTTGCTCCTCTAAGCAGTGGAAGCTGCTCATGGGCTAGCCATACTGATCAGTGTCTGAGATCACTCAAAAGCCCATCCAATCTACAGGCAGAAATTTTCCATGACTTCCAACAGCCAATTAGAAATTTAGTTCATCTCAGTAGTGTGATGAAAGATACTGCCTTCACTTTAGGAAGAAAATGCAGATACAGCTTAAATAAATGGGATGCTAAGAACTTGTGTTTTCCTGAAATCTTCTGAAGTCCTGCTTGCTAATCCTGGTGTAAATATCTCTCCCTCTTAAAGTTACTTGAGAAAAAATGGGATCCAGAGCAACATAAAAGAAACCACAATGAGTTGCTAACTTGTAGAGTTTGAGTGACCTGGAGTTAACTTGAGGAACCCAGGTGAGGAAAACATCCTCCTCTTATTTTCCTTGTTGATGAGTGTCTTTGGCAACAATGCCTCATTCCCCATAAAAAGGGGGTACTTTATATGCATGCAAGTGTAATGACATGATCCATATCTCCCTTATATAAGTTCATGTTACTTAATTCTTACAGCTGCAACCATTCACTCAGACATCAGAAGAGATGAATAGGGAGGAGGAATATAATTTATGCACTAACCCTCCAAGAAGGGCACTCCTGTTGACTCTATGCATGCCTCACAACTCTCCACAGAACCAGCTGGAGCATATCTAGTGAAAGGAAAAAGTGGACTCACATGCTAAGGATCTGATCTGTTACAGGAAATTCTGACCAAAATTATCCTTCAAAACCAGTATACATTTATCCTGCTTTATTGAGGGGGATGGTGGGGGAGGGTATCATCAAAGGGGGATGACTGCTTACTGTTTCTTAGATAACATGGACTGGAAAATGCAGCAACACTAATACCTCTGCAGACGGTGGCTTGACCTTCTGGAAGAGTCCTTAAAATCTGTGAAGGAGGATTTTTGGATTTTAAACTCTTATGGTGGTTGGGAAAAGAAACAGATTTATGGTTGGCTGCTATGTTAAGGTTCTTAGGTGAGCAATAGGCACCAAATGCTTGGAAATTGTTGTACAAGCACAAAGGAAAGAAGCTGCAAAAGGTGTTGTTAAGTGACAAATCTGCAAGTTTAGTCCTTAGGTTGAGTTTTGTGGAGAAAGAATCAGAGATTTGATCTTATTACTAATTCTACTGGAATCCATAAGTGAAAATATCCAAATATTCTTGAGGGGCAGTTGCCAGTTGTTCTCTCAGATATGTCAAGTCCATAGTCTGATCTGGAGGTTCATGTCTGGGGCTCTGTCAGGAATCAGATAATTATTGTACCATACAAAATCAATGCATGTTCAACAGGCCAGATCCTGGGGTTCAAAAAAGAAGGGTTGATGGATCATTATTTAGGTACAATTCTTGTATTAATAGGTTCATTTGTATTTTACCATGGTTAACCAGATAAAACTGGTTAAGCAAGTCATGTGGAATTGTTAGATTAAATAATCATAAAAAAGTGAAAATACCCTGAGTTTTCAATAGGTCAGTTAGAAGCTACTAATGCTTTTAAAATGGGAGGGGAAGGGGAGGAGGGTTCTGTTGCCCTTGATTGGGGTTTTTTCTGCCCAATCTAAGTTAAATCTTTCTCTGCTTGGACAAAAAAACTCAGTATATTCTGGGCAGGGGATATGGGTCTGAAAGACTGTAGCACAAACATGCTGCTGTGTCAAGGAAGCCCTCCTGGTAGCTTACAACTTCTGGGTGAACTGAGGAAATGGTTTTCTCTTGGTTTTAGATGCTCTCAAGCAACTAATATTATTTATTTAAAGTAAATAAAACCCTGTGATTTCAAAAGAGTTTATAAATAAAAGCATTGGAAGGTTTGCTTTAATGGATTGACAAAACAAAACTGAAAAGACGACGCTCATCAGAAATCACAGTTTCTTAATCACCTGATTAATTTGTCTTAGGGGTTACTGGTGCTCTGCTGAGAAGATACGTGACCCTGGGCCACCCAGCAGCAACTCAACATCTTGAACGCTCAGGCCCCTCTTCAGGGAAAAGCCGGAAAAATAAGAGGGAGGGCTCCTCACTGCTCCCCTCTCAGGCAAAATGCCCACTGAATTCAATAGGATTTTTGCATGAGTAAATGAAGCAGGATTTGGCTGTGCAAGGACATAACACGATTGAGCAGACTTGGTTCCCAGGAATGGTGTCCCATTGTGCTGTGCTGTGCTGTAGTGGAACACGTAGTGCTGGAGTGCATCCTGTCAGTGCCTCTGTCTTCCAGAGGATATTGTAATATCTCATTATTGTGCACGAGAAGAAAGGGATCTGGTAGAATTAGGACTGGAGATTATTTTAGGGTTTTCAGAAGTACAAAAAAAGGGCAAAGAAATGTAGCATTATGAAGACAGGATATTAATAGCTTCCTTTTGCTCTGTGAACTGCCTTTAATTCCAAGCATATTGAGGCAGATGACATGTTTGTCAATGATGCCCAGTGGCTCCATTCTAACTTATGGATATGTTACCAAAAGTCTCTCTAAAAAGCCTAGCTTGTGAGGTGCTGATTGTCCTCTGAGAGTATCTAAATGATTTACCTCTCTCTGATCTTGTTGACTCTACAGAGCTGGTGTGTTGGGTTGGATCTGTGAAGTGAGGCATCTGAAACAGGCCTTGCAAAGCATCCTGAGAGCCTGGCTTTGGCAGCAGGGTGAAGTCTGGCATTTCCCCTGGCTCAGGCCTGTGCATTCCTGCTGGTGGACACTGGACATTGGGTCCCAGCATGGCACAGCCCCTCTGCAGGGTGATCCAAGCTCAGGTCGCCCATAAATTCCATGTCTTGCAACTTGCAACCTCCAAGCCATTTCTGGAAGGGCACCAGAGCTGAGAGAGGTGACAGGACCCACAGGTTTTGCATGTCACATAAGCATGGCCTGCCCATCCTTGGAGTGGGCTGAGGTGTGCTTTGGGCACGTGCTCAGGCCGTGCTTACTCCTGTGTGACTCCAACTTTGCACCTACTCAAAGGCTTTTGCCCATGTGATAGAATTAGAAGGTGACTGGGAGCATAGGCTGAAACTTGAGTGAAAAATATTTGCTCAGAATATGTTTTAGACATGTCCAGTTTGCACCTACAAACACACCAGTGTTGCTGGATGTACAAATTCCAGACCAAAGCTTTCACAAATTCTGGTATTACGGTGTTTGCTCTAGACTTTTAAGAGATATTTGTTGAAGAATACCTCTGATTTTGCTAGGTCACCTTTGTACAAATGGGAACAAGTACCAGATTAAGGGGTACTTCTAGAAGGTATCAGGTGTGTCCATGACCTCACCTCAACTGTGGCACCCTCACCTGGTGTCCCCATTATTTGAAGAAAGTCTCAACAGGCACGAGATATTGCACAAGCTCTCAGGAAGCTGGAACTTGCCTGTAAGAAATATCTCTGAACATTGTAGTCAGAGAAATGGGGTAATCCATGGGGTTTTTTATGTCACCATGATACAAACCAAAAGCAGTTGTTGTCCTGTCTGGGGTGTTTGTCAATTGATACAGTGCCTGCCATTCTCTGCTTGAAAAGAATTCCATGTTTATGTCCTTTGACACACACAAAGAATTCCTTTTCAAAAGCACTCTGAAAGGTAATTTATACTGAGTTTATATGAGATGTGTGAGTGTGTGTGTACACATGCACAAATAAAATATTAGTAAGTTGAAAAGTGGAAAGTATCAAGTGCACAGTGAAAACCACAAGGGTCAGTATGACTTAGTGATATTATCTAAAAAATAATGCAACTATTTATGCATTTATAGAGTCTCTGGGACTGTCATTGGTTCCTGGAAGGCACAGCATGAACTTTTATTTAATACAGAGTTGCGTCTGATGTGCATTATTAATTGATATTTATAAAGAAGTGCATTAGGAGTTATCTGGATATAGGCACTACTATAAAGCTATAAATATATTTAGCTAGATTTTATAGTTCCTTAAGATCAGTCATCAGAGACAGAAAATGATATATATTTGATATGAATAACATCTGTATTTGTGTCTAAATAGAGGAGGAAATGCATCTGTCTTTAGTAGATGTCTCTTTTGAATGTTTCAGCCTGCAAGAAATGCACATTAATAGCAGCTTCTTCCCCAAGGAAGGTTTTGAACTGGAGTACTTGAGAAGAAACTTACAACAGAGCAGCCTAAAGTGCCACCCAGTCCCTTTTAATTAGCACATAGAAGTCCCCCAACATCCAAGATATGATTGAGACTTTCTGCCATTTCATTTTAATATCAGTGTTATATGCTAACGTTTGTCAGACTAAGCTAAGAAACCACTTCTTTTTATGTTGTTTCCCACATGCAGAGCAGACCTCTTACATTTTTGTTGGCTGCTAACGTACGAAGCGTTTTTTGGCAGCGTGCAGTTCTGGATTGAAGCCATGCATGCAAGCCTTCCACAGTAAGTATGGCCCAAAGGATTAGAGATCAATGGATTTAGTTATCTGGTGGAGTTCCCCTGCCTCTCTGGTGCTATTAAAAGGTTTTGCTATTGTAACGAGCACCAGAACTTTTCATTTCCAACTTGCCCAACTGAGGCTTCCACTTAGGCTGCAAAGTGTAAGAAAGTTACTGGACTTCTGCAGGCAGATTTACTGCCGTGCCACTGAAATGCAAGTCCAAGAAAAACCCCAAACAATTTTTTTTTTTTTTCACATTGGAAGGCATAAATTGTTCATAGAGGAGGGAAAACCAGCGCTGCCGTGTGTTTCCTCAACGTAATCAAAGGATGCTGTCTTAGAGAAAATTGCCTTCTAATTAGTTCGTAATCAAATCCTGAGAAACGGGGTAGAGACTTTTAGAACAAGTCTGATGCCTGAAGCACTGCCAACCCGAGCAAAAGGAACCCTTAGTCCCAGGAGCTCAGGGGCCTCCAAACCACAGACCTGGCCCGTGGCTGGGCTGCTGCTGGCTGCTGGCTGCACAATAGTGGACACTGCCCATTGCTCCCTGCTCTGACACTGACTCTGAAGCCTTTGTGTGCTGTCCAAAGCTACTGATTTGGGCCCCAAAAGACCTACTTCCTCCCCCTTCCCTATGCAAGGAAATGGGAACAGCTGTCACAGAGATTTTCTCTGCTGTGCATGTGTGGAGATTCCTCCTGTGCTTGGAGTGGCCTGCTCAAGAGAAATGTATCATAAAGCCCTCCAGGATTTGGCCTATGTCGTGTGGGAATATCTTGGCTTTCAAATTTGAGGGACTAGGTAGTTTTTTAATTTTCTTATTTTTAAACGTGGGGACTTCCTGAACAGAGAAAAATTCATAACCCAGTGGATATAGCATTGTTCTTTTTAAGCTGAACAGAATCAAACATTCCAGGCATTTGCCTTCACAGTGGACATAGTAGGTAAAAATGCAGCTCAAGTTTGGGTCCACCCTGTGTGCGCAGGTAGTGGAAGGTGAGCAGGAACTGCTCTGCACTTTCTCACTATCTTTGCCCAGGCCTCAGTACAGATTCAGGCTCTGTTCCTGTAGTTACCAAATTTTATAGAGCTTTACAAGAGCCTTTATAATCTCTGCAAGAAGAGAAATTAGAGGAAGGAAATTATGGAAGAACAAATTCAACCCTCCCACCTTTTTACTAGCAAGCTGCAAATAATGACATATCCTGCACTGTCACAAGTAGATGGAAGTGATGAAAGCTGATAAAACCCACAGAGAGTCAACAGGACAGATTCCAGCTTGAGCCATAGGTTAACACAGCACTAATTTTCTGTGTCCAGAGCTGTATCTTACATTGCACTGTGTATTTATGGAGTTCATTGCAGCTGAAGGGACCCACACACATCTGAACAACCCTAAATCGTACCAAGAGGTCTCTCCTACCACTTAGTTAAAGAAAGAATCACCAACAGCCAAGAATCCCCAGGTGTTAACTCAAACTCTTACTGGGGTGACAGCCACCCCAGCTCAAACACTAGCATCTTTGGCATCTCAAAGTAGAGCATAAAGGAAGGACAACCTATAGTGGAACAGGGCACCATCCTGAAGAAGTGATCTGGTTTTGATAAAAACCTCGCTGCTGATTTCAAGATTTTGCTCTCCATGAAAAATTCTTTCACTTGCCAACTGTCCTGAAAAGCTCTTCAAACCAGTAAGCATGGCCAGAAACAGACTGTTGGGCTACCAGGCTCCCTAGGGAAGCCACATAGTTCTATATTTCAGGGAACAAAATGTAAATGTACTCTTCATAAGGGCAGCCAGATAAAATAAGAGCTAATCCAAGCACCAAACCAAGTCCAGAACCTTTGTGAGAGTGGAGATAAACACTCTCTAAGTTATCCATATAAAGTGTCGTAACAGTTATAACAAGTTCATCTAACTTTTCTGCTGTCCTGAAGCCCTAAAAATATTCTGTCCTGCAAGCATCTACCATTCTAAGATGGCACAGATACTTTGGAGCTTCCATTCACGTGAGCTGAATTTTTGGACCCTTATCCAAAGTGAATTTCTGAAACTTCCCCTGTTTTGGAGGCTCACCCGTGAATGTTTTTTTTTATGTGCTTCTCGTTTTATGCTTTCATCCATAACCCCCCACCCAAAGGTTCCATATTCATTTCCATTTTCAGATCTTCTGAAGCTCTGAAAATCATTGCAGAAGTAGCTCTCTTTCTCATAGCTAGAGTGCACTAAAAGTTGTCCTGGTTACAGAGTCTGCTACTGAAGATGGTTTGAAGCTGGGAGGCAAATGGGGATCAGAATTTCTCCACGCTGGAGCTGGTGTGTGTTTGAGGTTTTACTCCAGTGCAGTTGATGAAGCAGCCAGATAAATACATCAGATCTGAATGCTGTCTGCTTTGGGGGAGCAACTGTGTCCTGAAGTGTCTCTTCCCAGCCATGACCCTTTCCCATTTCTGATTCCATGCCTAAGGCAGCACCCAGCCCATGACCCTGCTCTCATTGTCAGCATATTCAGGTGCCTCCAGGTAGAGCTTGTCTTGATTGGGGTTTTTTTGTGTATGTTCTCTTCTACCTCATTTCCATTTGGAAAACAAAAATACCCTTTATTTTATAACCTTTCCAAAAATCTTGTTGAATGATTAGCTTGAGGCTTCCCTAACTGAGCTAACATACACCTATGTTTACATTTTTTTGTGGGTTTTCTATGTGTTTGCCCATTTCCTCTTGCTTTTATTTGCTTTTAGTGGTTTCAGAGTCCTAAACCATTTAAACAGATTTAAGAGATGTGCAGCACTGTCAGGAACTGCAGAGGAAAAGGAAAACCGGCCAATTTCAGCCTCTCTGCCACTTGCATCAATGCAAGAGTGGCTAGAGGAAGAAGTGTAGATTTAGGGCCATGATGTACATGGTGGCTAAAAATAAGGTTATTACATCATATGTACCACTGTAAAGTATTCCACCCATTTCCTCATAAGAGTGGGAAAATGTATTTAAAAAACCAAAATTTATGTGTTCTTTAGGAGCCAATAATTTAACAAAAAAGGGTTATCTGGTCCTTTAATTACATTAACAATTTTCATTTTTCTTTGTTTCTTGCTTACTAGTGTGGGAATTGTGTTTAATTTAAAATATTTCTCAACAGCTTACGAAGAAAACAAGTCTAGAAGCAAATGTCTGAAGCTGTTTTCTTCTATTAAATGACTCACACTGATATTATTCTCAGTCTGTGCTTATATGTTAATGCAATCATACATATGTCCTTCCCCTGATTTCCTTGCATGTCTTCTTTCACTACTTTTCTTGTAGCACTCCCCAAAGGTTTGCCTGTATCAGTCCACAGTGACTGATTTACACACCAGAAAAGTCTCTGAAAGCATAAAGATGCCTCATGCATAGCACTGCCTCGCTTTAAAGCAGGGACAAGCACAAATTAATTCCCATGGTATTTATGGGAACTTAAACATAGAAGGGCAGAGAATTAAAACCAGGGATGCTCCCTAGCAGGCAGGGAGACTGCTGGCTAAAATAGTGCCTTGGATGAAGTCTCACCAGGGAAGTGTTTGGAGCCTAAGCCCAGACTTTGCACGCCAGGCTCCTCAGTCTGCTGCTATTCTGGATGTACCAGTTCAATCTGTGGCAGTGCGTGACTCAGCCAGACCTCACACAGCTGAACTGAGCTTGGAAGCCTCAGCCTATGAATTCCTGGGTTAGACTTCACTTTCCCTGCCTGTTTTCTATTAGCTCTGTGGGTTTTCAGGCTTTTATGGCAATCCTCTGACTGAAAATTACTGCTGCCCAAAACAGCCTGATTGCCAACAAGGTTGCAAACACAGAAGATCTTTTTCAGTAATTCTTTGGGCCATGAAAGGTTGGTTGGTTCCAAACTTTTCATTAAATGTACATTTCTGAAAGCTGAAACGTTAATTTCCATGCACTCTTCTCTCACTTACTCTCCTTTTTAAGCTGACATCAAGAATTCAGGCACAGAGAGAGAGAGGGAGGGAGGGAGTAAAATTACATTTTTCATGTAACTCTACTGAAGTCAAGGAACTTACACTAAGGAAAATCTGGTGCTGCTCTGTTTATTTTCTTACTCCTGGTTTGCTTAATTTCATGCCACTTAAAATTATATTTAATTGAAGCAGTTCTCTATTTCATTTTCTGTTGTGCTCTTTTCCCAGCATGTTCCCCAGGACATTGGAAGAAGAGAAAAGCTGAATCAGTTTGGAAAAACATGAATATTTCTGAATGTGTGGACACTTCTCACTTCTCAAGTGTGGGAGGAATATTTCACTGCCCACCTACCCATCACTCAAATGTCCTGATCAGGTTATTGAAATAAATTATCCTTAAAAATAATTATCTGAGAAGAATTCTCTTCCTGTCTCAAAAAGCTCATATGCTACCACATAAGATTTTTTTTACCTGGGTAGTTTACACACAGACTGATTTCAATAAATAAACTGAATGATGCCTAAATCCTCTGAGGAACTCACTCTTCAGTACTCAATAGATCTGAAGTTATGTTACTGGCAAATAAAAGTGCTCCCTCAAAACTCTCACTCTGCTCTAGTTGCATTTTTGAAACAGCATCTTGTACCAACGAGACATTTTTGCTCTGGAAGATGAGGCCCTGACATGTGGCCAGCTCCACCTGGGCTGGGGGAAACACAGATCGAGGATTTTGCTAAAAAGCCTCTTGCTGAGGCTCCTTGGCACTCATCAGCACAACCTCTTGGACCACATTCACTCCTGCTTCCATTTCCAAATTCACTAAGTGCTCCCACAGTGGAGCTAAATTCTCCTGAAATTCATGGCCAGTGAATTTCCCAGTCACACCCAGGGCTCACACGCATGAGTGATTGCTCGTACACCAACGAGTGAAACCATGCCATGTGACTGAGGGAAGCACTCATAACTCAGTTACACATCCTGAATACTGTCTATGGAATATTTGGAGGCAGCTGTTCATGATTAACCCAGAAAGGTTTTAAAATATTTACATTCTTCCCCGTGGCCCTCATTCAGCAAGGTACTCGGGCATGTGTGTAACTAAGCAAATAAATAGCAGAGCATGGTAGGAAAGCACAGTGTGAGGAATAACTGAGGTGTTTTACTCCTTCTGTCAATGGATATCAGCTCTCAATTGATAGATGGAAAGAAAATTGGGTGTAAAAAACCATAAAGGTAAGGAGAGGACTGTGGTCTGGAAGTGGAGTGTGTTGTGACCTGTTCACATATCAGTGCTGGTCCTTAGAAATATGGAAAAAATCACACAAGTGTATAGAAAGCACATAGAATAATTTTCAAAAGGAGTCCCAGTGTAATATATTTTTAATGTCAAAACCCTTTGTTGCAAGTAAGTCTTGCTTCTGGATTTTTCATGAGCAGGAAAAAAAATGATACATTCATTGGATGATTTATGCATTTCAAATTATTTGCTCAGCTCGCTACAGAATGAATTGATACACTGCAGAAATCCATATTACATCTATTTCACCTTCTTTTAGCTTTGAGGATACATGGCAAAATAGCTTTGCATAATGCTATATTCATGTGTCCTGTGGGAGAATAACTATTTTTTTTTTTTTTTACTTTTCCTGCATCTGTGTATTCATTAAAGACACACACAAACACACAGAAGCACTGAAATATGAAGAGAACCCCCAAAGTAAAGGAAACTGAGTTGGAACACATTTCTGAATTTGTTTCCAAACTGCAACAGTGAACAACTCTCAAAAAATAATTCTGCTGGGTGGGACTGCAAAGTTTTGGGGAAGTTCTTTGAACACATGTAAACATGATATGTGTAGGCAAATGTTTAACTTGCCTTTTTTACTTCTACAAATTATATTATGAAATCAGACATCTCTGACTTCTTAGGAATGTCAAATCAATGTATTCCTTCAAAACAGATAATTGCAGGGAACTGCTCTGCTTCTCAGCTTCTAGAGTTTTGATTGTTCCACTTTCAGACTGATAATGATCAGACGCTTCAGTTGTTTTAGCAGTTCATTTACATAATACAGGTAGTTTGGGAAACATCACCTGCAGCCCCAAATGCAGTGTGTTAGACACTGCAGACTCCCAACAAAAAAGAAACAAACACATTGAGTTTATGCAAGTGGAGGACAGAGACAAGCCTTGTGCTTTCATTCACTGCCTTTTGATCACAGGGACCTACATTTTAATCCATCCCAGGCAGAATCGTGGAAAATGTATTTGATCTGATAGCTGTAGCAGCACTGCTTTAATACACTTCTTTCTCAGATTCAGGATTGAAGCATCTAGATTTAAAATGTCCTTCTGCTGCCAAAAGAGATTGAAGTTGACAGATGAGGATTTATGAGTGCTGCTCACATGTAGCAGAGGTCACCCCATCTGGTCACTCCTGTATTGTTCCTGGGAGAGAAGGCACTGTAGTGGTTTGGAGGTAGTAATATGAAAGATATAGTGTGTGTCTTGTTACCACACACATAATTAGGATCTTAATGAGAAGCTTTCTATTAACATTGTATTAAGGCTGGTGACCTAGAGTGATACAAAGTCAATGGACCCATTACATTTCGTGCCATACTGTACAAAGTCCCACTGAGAGACACAGAATATTGAAGGACCATCCATATGATGCCCTCAGGGTCTATTCTCCCTTTGATGCATATGTATAACTCTCATTAATGTTAATAGAAGTTACTTCTGCATAGTTAGGGGAGAACAGACCCCCTGTTTAATATGAAAGTGTACTTGGAAGGGATTCCACAGGAGCTTTGGGATCCCAAGCAATGTAAATGAAGTTATGACAAATCAATAGGTTGATAAGTAAAATCAACTGGACATAGGGCAAAATCCGTATTGTGTGCCCAAAATACACTGGACAGAAAATGCTCTGCTCTTCCAAACCTCCCCAAGAAAGACTTATGACATATTTTAGAATGGAAGCAACCTAAGCCAAAATTGTCATATTCTTTATTCATCTTGTCCTCTTATGTAATATGCTCAGGAAATGATCCTCATTTTACAGACAAGAAACCACCTCATCTAACTTTCGTAGTCTAAAGATCAGTTTAATCTACTTTTCTAGACTCTTTTTATGATTCATAGGAACGATGAGCCACCTAAAGTAGGTAATAGATTCTGGTTGTGTTGGGACAAGATGATTGAGCCTCTAGGGGTGCAAATTTCCCCATGCTGGCTGCACAGGAAGTGTACACTCAGCTGACTCATCTTACAGGAGGTGCCTGCAACCACTCTGTGGTCCTACAGTACAAGGGTACCTGCATGAGGTCCTCAGCCTTGGTTTTCAAGGGTCAGTCCAACTGCTCTAGCCACCTTAGTGCTTTCCTTCCTTGACAATGACTCCAGGTCCCTGGAAGCCTTCCTGTCTCTGAAAATGTAGTGTTTGCACGAAAATGAATTCTGTGGTGCTCAGCAGGTTTTTCCTGGAGAGCAGCATATTCTCTGTGCAACAGTAAAACACTGCTGCAGAGGCACTGCACTATTATAATAATTCTCTACATGGATACAATGAAGCAATGGTTTAGATTATTTTAATGAAAGATTATAACTCTAAAAGTTCTCAGCATCTACATAAAGTGTCCTTCTGAAACCCCTGGGCAGACCCTCTATGATTGCCCAGGAGCAGGCAGAGCAGGGAAGTTGGAGCAAGGCAAGTGGGATAGTGTGGGGTCACTTCAGCCAAGCAAGAAGAGCAGATCCAGCCATGGTTACTGGGTCAACCAACGTCCAGTGATCATCCTTGGGTCCATAGAGGTCAGGCAGGTCCAAAGTCAAGTCAGAAAGTCACATCAGCACAGCTCAGGAAGAGGCCAAACGCCTGAGCTTAAAGGCAGCTCTCAATCAAGGAGGAAGAGGCCTCCACTACAACTGCAGTTCAGACACCTGCACCATTCCTGAGCTGGTCTTGGGTCCAGGCAGCCAAATTCCAGGCAGGAGTGGGGCAATGAACTCAGGTTCTTAGCAGCATCACTTCACAGTGAAAACTTCAAATTTAAATTTCTAAAATGCTTGTGCTTTTACATTTTACTGTGTACGTGCAATAAAAGTGACCAAAGTTACTCTGAATTCTGAAAGAAAATACAGATGACATGTCCAACTGTGTGGCTGGAGGAGGGCCCTTTGGAAGCATGCATCAATGAAGGAACTTTTGAGCTGTTGTGAGAATGAGTCAAGGAATCCTCGAGGCTTTATGCTGCAGTTCTCTTCTGCAAACAGCTATGCTGGCAGTGAACCACTGTGTATAGAGTCATTAGACCACCTTGGAGAGAGGACAGGCCCAAGGATAGATCTGAATTAGTGAAGGATGACAGAATGGGAAGGTGCTCTACTGTCAAGTCTTCTCTGTACCTAGCCAGCATATCTGGCTATCACTTCATTTAAGTATCTTCCCATCCCCTGGGCAATGACTTACCTGTGATTACTCTGTGACCACATCATCTTTAATCAGGCCCCTCTCTGACTCACCCTGCCCTGTTCTGTACCTAGGAGCACCTTCCCAGGAAGTGGGGGCCAGTCATCACTTTCAGCACACCAAGGTTCAAAGGCACTGCTAACACCCCTGGGTGAGATGCTCTCACTGCCTGGTTCAGACCTGTGCAGGAGAGCAACCACAAAGGCTGCTGCCATTGTCAGCCTGAGCTCCTACACATTAAAACAGCCCCTACAATCTCTAACATGGCTGTGAGGACTGCATAAGTTTTTACCTCATTGTCACACTACACCTTTACTTTTCTCATGTAAATATGCACATTTGTGAAAATGCACAGCAATGACTGCAACAGAAGATTTAAACTCTAGGAACAAGAGTTTCCACTGCAGTTAAAAAAAAGAAAATCTATGATTTGGAGTCTTTCAGTGTTTAAGGTAATCACAGTCCTAGTGCTTGTGCTGAAAAATATATGCAAGACTGAAATCTTCTTGAACAAAACCAAGCAGGGAAATAAAATGACTATGTATGTATAAGTATCTGCACACAGACATGTCGAAATTTGGCAGCCTGTGTTTGCAGATATGACTTTTTCTCCCTTTGTATATGACTATACATTGAGATACATGCAGCCAGTGTGTGTATATACTACATTCAGTTAAAAAATAAAGACTTCTATTCATATCTGCCTTGATAAATGCATAAATGTACAGACAGTTTCTTGGCCACAGCTACTGCATGCTTGACAGATCTGGTCACCTCATACCAGACCTCACCTAGACCTGGGGCAAAGACAAATCCAGTTTGATTGATTGGGATATTGTGTATTCATTCATTAGTCCAGGCTTTGGCAGACAAGACCTGGCAGGTATCTTCTTGTAAGCAGACGGCTTTCCTGGTGTGGTCTTGGCTTTTCTGGCAGCTTAGCTGTGAAATTTTATACACTTCTGTGGCAGGGATTAAGGCTATCAGGACTCCAAGATTTCTCATCTATTAGACAGCATATGCAGACCAAAGCCCGTGCTGCATTCCCTGTCCTTAGGAAAATGGAGTCTGAATTGGTGCTCTTGGGCTCTCCCATGTAGGGCGGATCTGGACCCACTTTTTGAAGTTTCTTTTTACAAAGAAAGCACCTAGAGTTTGCAGAGAGTTTCATATGAGTATTTCTTCCAATTGATTTCAACACAGTACCCCAAGCCTGGGCTGGGGTTCAATATGCCCTCCAGAGAGAGAATTAAAATGAAAATTATAACCAAAACTGAGGACTAGAAACGAACCCAAAACTTTCAGTGATAATACCTGATTTATAAATCAATTGCATGTCAGTAATAAAGGTTTCCAGGTTTTAGAGAGATCTCATCATTAAGGTTAGTGTTAAAATCTGTAGGCTGAAATACTTTGGTTACTGAAGCAGACAGCAGAGGAAAACAGCTCATACTGGCAACTTAAACTCTTTTTTTCTTTCATTATTTTCACTAGGTCGTAAATCCTCCACTTTGTAAACTAGCCAAAAAAAATGTAAATTGGATCACACTGCAGAGGACAGAATTTTTTCAAAGTGAGGAAAGTTCATCAGTTAA
Organism: Chaetops frenatus; assembly: GCA_013400775.1. Taxonomy (NCBI): domain Eukaryota; kingdom Metazoa; phylum Chordata; class Aves; order Passeriformes; family Picathartidae; genus Chaetops; species Chaetops frenatus. The sequence goes on from VZTR01003665.1 coordinate 52,268, forward strand.
AAAGTACCAATGAGACCAAATTAAAATAAATGTTCTCAAGCCTTACATACAGAAAATCTATTTTATAGTATTTAAATGGTAAAAAATGCATTCAAATCCACTCAAAATCTCTTTATGTAATAACACAGTGAAATAAAATGCCTTATTATAAATAAAAATCAGGAGGAGAATTTTGGGGTGGTTTTCTGTAGTTGTAGATTCCTGGTATATGAAGGGCAAAAAAGAATTTAACAAATTTGGTCTTTCCTTTTAAAGAGTTAATACAAATTGTGCACTTATACTTTTAAAGTGTTCAGATGTATTAGGCTTTGAGACGGAAAATAAAGCATGTAAATATTGCTGGCCTGCTCCTTTTTCTTTTATAATTCAGTCAACATGTAGTCTTTGTTTTTAATTAAATAAAGCTGACAGCATTATAATCTCTGCACTCCCATTCTCCCAATGCCAGATCAGAACTAAGCACAGTTTTAGACTCTGAACCTGGAACAGCCTAGATTAATGCTTGACTTGATGGGTATGATTTGTCTGTTCCGTGGGTTATCTTCAGTACAACTTCTCATTCTTCAAGGAGTTAAGCAGGCCTGAAAGTAATTACAAGCAAAAAACATGAATACATTTATTGAGGTCAGTATGACATGGCAAAGGAGGGAGATCAATATTCTTTTGAGAGGACACAGGGTAGTTGTATTATTATTAAATAATTAAAAATTACTAAATGATTCATGCTTTGTTTTGCTTTACTCATTCAATGTTTAACAGGTAGGATTTTCTGCTACTTGATTAAAGACAACTATATTTCCTGTGAGAACATAGCTAAAACTATTGTGTAGCATTATCAAAGAGAAGATTTGATAAAACAGACCTTTTGCTACTGCTCACTGAACATAGCTAATTTCTGCTAGTGAGACATTTACTCAGTGTGTTTTCTCCAGTATCTTGGATGAATAATCTGCCCAGAGTACTAGGAATGGATATTCTAAATCTACTTACCTTTTGGGTTTATTAGCTTTTGGGGTGTGATTACTCACATGTTTTTTGTTTTTTTTTTTTTTTCATTGGATGCCTAAATCTTTTATAGTTGAAAGATGAAACCTTCCAATTAACAGTAATTGGCTCTGGATCACACTTCTAGAGGAAACTTAATGGAGTACAACATAATTCATACACAAATGTGTTCACTGAGAATTCTGCCCATTGCCAGTGACAGCAACATCCAAGGCAGTAGGTAGGGTAGCAAAGCTCCTAAAATTCAGTAGTCTCATAAACAAACACAATATAATAACAAATCCTACCAGAAATTTCAGAGAATAAATCTCCAACACTAGGGAAACTTGGAATTTTTTAAATTAATAGTTGTGATAGCAGTACTAGTAGTAGTAGTAATAGTAATATATGTTTAGATAGCCAAGAAAATGGTGAAAATTATTACCTCAGAGAGCAGCAAATTAAAAAGTTAGTGTGGTTCATTATTTATTATAACTACTTTAATTTAAGGGAATCCACTTGTGTTTTGTAGTTTTGTTGAGATAACTATATGTGCAGTTGACTACTCAGACATAAAAGACATATTTTCAAACATTGCTTGAACAGTTGTTATGTAGGTAATCAGATATTTGTGCATCAAAGGACAGACAAGGCCACAAATAAAATGTAGTTGTGTAGATTGGAATAGAGATAAGTATAACATGCCCTGCTTATTAAATACATGTTTGATGGATAAATGTTGCATCCTCAAGTGAGATTTATGAAAAGCCCATAGAAGAATATTTTTACAAACCAGATGAAAGTACTGTAGTCTGCTTGTTTAATGCATAAGCTTTTCTCTTTTTTAGGATGACTAGCACAAAAACCTTGTTTTTTAGTGCTGCACCAGAGTATGTGTAGTTAGCATGGAAAATTCTGAGCAAATAATGCTATAACAAGGATGTGTCCCCACAGCAAAATTGGACTCCCTGCTATATGTTTGTATTTAACTTGGTTCACTCAGGGCAAATGTTTTTTAAAAAGCAGCTATTCCAGGGAATTGATGTTTGACAGGCAGGGCTGTCCCCAGAATTGGCTACCCCTTGGAGTACTGAAATGAGAGAGCTCTGGTTAGTGAATGCCATTGCACTTCCAGTTCATCACCTGTAATTATGGCAGCAACTCAGCAAAGCAGGGCTGCACAGCCCCCACGGAGAAAAATAACACCCTGACAGGAGCAGAATGCTTTATTTTGTACCCAATCTCGATAAACAAAGGGGAAGAGAACTCAAGAGTTCGACTCTCCTTCCTGCTATCAGCTACAAAATATATAAAAGCAACGATGACAACTTCTCCCTCTTCCACTGCTTTTCTAAAGAGAGGAGGCTGCTCTGAAAGGCAGCAGTTGGAGGGGACAGCATAGGTCCTTCTCACCTTGTGAGCACAGGTGAGGACCAGCCAGAGCAGTGCGAGGGGACACGAGAGCCTGCTGTTTCTGACTGACTGCCCATGCTGTGCCAGCCCATCCTGGAAGCAGGAGTGGGCCCTGATCAGCAGGGCTGGCACAAGCACCAGGGCTGCAGGAGGTCCTGCTGCTCCACCACTTCTCCTCCTTCCTCATCTCTCCTCAGTTCCCACTTGCGTGGGCTATGGGTTGATGCCATAATTGACCCCAGTTAATTAATCCTCTAAACACTTCTCTCTTAAGGGCATTGCTAGCCCCGTTTTGCCAATGGTGAAAATGAAATAAATCAAGCGGTTTCACTGAAGGACTCTCTGCAGGTTGGGCTCAGTCCCAAACAGACACACAGCACACTGTTCACTCAAACAGTTCTATATGCACCAGTTGCAGAGTCACTTTGTCCTGGTACCTGTTTTTTGGTGTCTCTTCTTCAGCTAAAATTTCCTTTATAAGTGGTAGTGGGGAAGAAACTGTGAAAACTTCATGCAGGAGCACAAATCTAGAGAGACCTGTGAAAAGAATTTCAAGGGCAACATTGCTTGTGAAAGACAGAAGTAACTTCCAAGGTCAAAAGCTAATTCTGGACTGAGAATTGAGGCACAGAGAGCTTTAGTTGCTTACCTCTAGGGAGGCTGTGGTGTTGCTGGGAACTGAGCCCAGGATTTCTGAATTCCAGTCAAGTTCCATAACCACAGGATGACTCCAAGACTAGCTGTAACCTACAACTGCCCCTGCCCAAGAACTCAGCCAGGAGCCTTGTGATCAATGAGAAGTAGCTTATTGCTTTTGATGAAGTACAGATAAATTTCTAAATAAGTGTCTGAGTCAGTAGGAACCAAGTAGTTTTCCTTCAACAAGACATAACCTGGCATAAAACATATTACACTGCCTTCTCTTCCAGAGCTCTTTGCTTCCTCTTCTGGAGCTCGGTGAGTTTTTGAGGTTCCATCCAGTCTTGAAGGCATATGGCAAAAACTGAGTCCCCCAGATCCAAAATAGAGATGAACCTTCTTTAAGGAATGACTTATGCTTTCTTCTGACAGAGTTGGTTTTCCAGGATTTATAATATGTCAAGATATTTTTAGGAAATAGCAGCACATGCCAAACATTTGCCAGAGTGTTTTATGACCTTATGGTGAGGCCTTCTTAAGGGGCAGAGCATTAGCAAAAAATGGTGTAGGATTCCAGTAGAGAAGTATTACCCTATATATATATATATGTATGTGTGTGTGTGTGTGTATAAATGATTAAGTATTGTGTCAGAAGAAGCAAATCAACACACCCTTGATAAAACTGGTATTTCTGGGGGAAAAAATAAAACCAAAAAAAATACTACACACAGAAAGAAGCTTAATAATTTTCCAGCAAGAGATTTTACAGGAGGGCTGTCCACTACAGAAGATTTCTTAATCTTTAACTTTGACTAGTATAATGCCTGGCCTCCCTACAAAAGATTAAGGTGACCAAACCCCACTGGAACCAACTACTTCAGCAGATTCCTGGCCTTGAACTCAAAAATATTCTCACCAATTAAATATAATATTAAATTATTAAATATCATACTAAATTAACAAGTAAAAATCATCAGCAAAAAGAGGGAGAGCAAGGAAATAAACAGAAAGAAACACTCCTGTTTTCAGTATGCAAGTTGGCCATGTTGAGCTTTGAGCAACCTGGTCTGGCAAAAGACATCCCTGCCCACATTGGAGGTGTTAAAATGAGACAACCTTTAAGGTTCCTTCCAATCCAAGATATTCTGTGATTTTTGATTCTATGACTTTTCATTAAGAATACTTTTCCTTTGAAACTAAATCAAATTCTTCCATGGTCAGGGTGCAGTAGTAATACTGCAGGCCTTTTTCGTCCTTCAGATAATTTTTCTTGTGAAACCAAATTAAAGGAATAGGAACCTTTAGTGAAATACGATGGATAAAATCTTACAGAGTCAAATTACTTTCCCCTTAACTGTTAAGTGCTCTAATGCTTCCATGCACCAGGGATAGAGTTTGTATAAGGCACCTCTTTGAATAGGCACTGTAAGGTCAAGCTTAGCAAAAAGAGATTATAAATACAAATTCTATCAGTTAAGTGACATAAGGCAGTACCAGACAAAATCCAGGGCATTAGAGCTTAGTGCTGTGGCTGAAATCTGAATTAAACAATAGGTTCTATTTTCCACAAATTTCTTCCCATGCTTCATTTAGTGGAGAAAATTGCATCAATACTGCTACTTCTGATCTTCTTAAAATCAATATGACAATCTTCATGGAGAAGATGTGAAAGAAAGGGAGGAGAGAAAAGGGGAAGGCAGAAAAAATGAAAGAAAATTATTCTGTTCCCCAGTCTAGAAGCACTGCTCCAGTGAGAAACTTAAGCACTTGTTTAGCTTTCACTGCATATGTGTTTCTATTAAATTCAATACACTCTGCTGAATAAGACAGCTCCTTTCCAAAACTTCAATTTGTGATGCACTCTAAGAAAGAAAAATATTAAAATTCAGGTTTGCCTAGCACAGCAGTCTGCCATTAATTTCACATGGTAAAAGCCATAGTGTCTTTAATTAATAGAATATCATATTACCAAAGCTAAGAATAAAAATTATAGCTTTTTTTCCTTAACTTTCATATGACACCTGACCACTGCTACAGGGAATATTTAACTGGAAATTAGTTCATATAATAGTCACATATTCAGGAGATAAAACAAATATTTCTTCAGAAGAGTACAAAATATGCTTACCATAACATATTTACAATATTTTTAATAACACTAAATTTTCATGAATAATTAATTGACATTAAAGATGGCAGGATAGATTCAGTACATACTCATTCTACAAAACAGTGCACTTGAGTGTCTAGAAGCATAGAATTTTCACCAGTGCTTTGCATGAGAAACTGTACTGTCACATATTCAAGGTTACTTAATGACAGTGTTTTGGTATTTCCTCTGTTTAGGGGAGGTTCTCTGTACATCCATATGGGGCTCATCAAAATCTAGCATGGAGTGACTGATCCACATTTTGGCTGAATACAACAGCAACTGAACTTTTCCTGTGATGCTGTAAAATGAAATGAGTAATGTTACAGTCAAAAGTAATTTACAGTCTGTAGATTTAAGCCTTGTTTATATACATAGTTGCTGCAGTTTAATTAAACTGGTGCCAACCTCCATTTGGACATCCTTCTGTTTTAGTTGGTTTAGTTTAGGCCTATTTTAAGTGACTTACAAATAACCCACAATATGAGGGTCCACACAGAACCTTCTGTACTATCTTAACCAAATGAATTTAAAGTCAGATTTTTAACTGACACCAGTACAGCTCAACAAACAGCCAAGTCTCAGATACAGAAGGGATTACATGAAGTGATGCAAAGGATGAAGGTCCACCTGATATCTATTAGTGGTGAGTGCAATGCAATAATTTAGAAGCAAGTGCTAAAGGAAGACAGATGGAAGACATTAAGCAAAACGAACAATAATTACAAAGACTAATAACCAGAACAGAAAAGCTCATAAGAGGTTGAAGCAGGCTCATGGCCTTCTGTGTGCCGGCCACTTTCAGCCAAATCCCAAGTAGTTACTTGTAGGTGGGTATGTCTCCTTCAGATTTATATCACTGCCCTTCGTGGTGATAAAAGAAAATCTGGAAGATGGAGGAGACTGTGGCAGAAGCAGCAGGCTCTGGGATGGGATTTCATGAGGCTCCCTGGTTTTTATCTCTGCTTATCACATCATCAGCACCTGCTGGTAAGAGACACAGCCTTTTCAGACAGAAAACTTTTCACTTCTTGCTAACTCACAGGTCCCCTGGGGCAGAATGGAAGACATATATTTATAGCAGGCAATAAAAGATATGCATAAAGTCTGTTTAGGTCAGCCAAATACATATTATTGAATCAAATCACTCTGGATTTCCCTGAAAAATCTGTAGCTCCGGCCTCCCTAAATATACTGGGACAAATTGTGCATCCTGAGGGCAAAAAGGTTGTTCCATGTACATCTGCACAAGAAGCTACTAAAGGGTTCCTACAGGCAATTACTTCTTGTGAGCTCATTCCCTTCCCTCATCCCATCATCACTAACTGTAAGAGCAGGATGCCAGCACATCGTGTCAGAATTTTCCAGAAATATAGGGCCTGGTACATACTTTAATGCCATCTAATTCAACAGTGGTGGTTTGCACTCACTGGCAGATGGTGAATGCTCAGATTTCCATCGATGTTAGGGAGGGATTGTGCAGTCCCATCATGCAGGAGAGGAGGGCTACTGAGGCATGGACTGAGATGTAGTCATGTAGTCTAGCAGGGCCTTTCAGAGGCTGATCAAATCAAGGGATGATCTTTCCAAACCATCAGAAAACATAATCAAACCAGCTGGACTTTCCTGTTAATTTATGATATTACATTTATCTCATGGACATATGCATTTTGTTTGAAGTGGTAGCATTTAAGAAGCTGAAGAGTTGTAATATGCATACTTCAGAATATCATTTATTCACTGTAGGGTCCTCAGCATACCTTGCTTCAAAAAGGCCATACAAAATGTGAAAGCATCAGACTGTATCAGGAAGGCACATGCACATCAACTCACAATTATCCACATTGATGTAAAAAATTAAACATTTGCATGAATTAAAAACATTCATTCATTCAACAATTATTCTCAGGTGTTTTCTATGAAATAGCCTATAAGCCTGGGACAGAATGTTTATATTATATAAATATTCTAAAGACACCACAACCATTTCACAAGTAATCACAGAATGGTAGCTGAAAGGGCACACTGGCTAATTACATTTGAAAGCTGCTGGTTAGACAAGCTTTTCCATGGTAAAAATATCTAAGAAAAGTGGTTGATTAGCTTTACAGATTGAGAATCATGTTGAGATCTCTATGAAATCAGACCTTGATACTGTCTTCCTTGCCCTAATGTAATTTATGTATTTGATGGCCTTGCCCACTAGAGAATACCTCCTTAAAGCATGGCCTACTAGAGCCAGGGGCAAGGAAAAAACAACACAGACTTCATAAGAATTTTATTTTATTTCCTAAGCAACAAAGAAAAGGGGCTCAAATCCTACCATTGTATTGACCTTAACAATAAATATGCCCATGTATTCACGTATTGTTGGAGTGCAATGAATAACAGACTATCCTGCTTTAAGTAGATAAACAGGTAATGGTTAGGACTGTCTCCTATGCAAAGTCATATGTTATACAAACACAGTCATAAAACAATATTGCAAGCTTTGTTTTAATCAAGACTAACATTAGGACATATACATTCCTTTGTCAACATTGCTTCTGTCTGCAGGCAATTGCATTTTCACACTTGGAAGAAAAGGAACAAAAAAGATATTGAGCTGTCTAAAGGTTTTTGCCTATATAACTCTTTTAGACATATTCAGTATGTGCAAGTCACTGTGCTGCAAAACTGAAAGTTAAGGCAGGTCTGAACCAAAACCCAATTAATATATGCCAATAAACAGAAGTCTGGAAAAATCTTAGTTCTAGATGCTCATGCCCGTTTCTACAAATTGCTTATGTAATCTGAAACAGGATGTGGTTGTGAGTGTCCAGACTTGAGAGAGGTCATTTTATTGCATTGGCAAAGGAGATGATCTGTTTTGTGTCTGGCTCAAACTCTGTTGTGCACGTATCCACTTTTCAAACTAATATGTCAGCCTTTAGGGAGCAGCAGGCAGTGGTGCACATCTTCTTGGTCATGTGGATGCTTGTTTGAATCATAATCAGGATTCCTTAGGATTATATTATTTTTCCTCTTTGGCCACAACAGCAGGGAGGCTGCTGATTCCTTACAAATCTGGCAACAGAGAAGTGTGAGCCCAGAGGCAATGGTTCAGGAATGCAAGGTGAATTTTTTTACTTTTTTTTTTTTTTTTCTAGAGAGGAATATTGATGGGTGGGCGGAAATGCTTTTACCGCAGAGGATTTGCATTCATGATTTTGGGCTTGTCCTGAAACAACCAGCAACATCCAGGAAATATAGGTGGGCATGTCAGTCATGCTGGCTCAAACTGGGCTGGTTTTTTCCACACTTCCTCCTATCAGTCTGTTTTACTGTGTCCTTTATTTGGACTGAAAGCTTTGGGGGAAGAGTTGGGGTTGGAGAATCTGATCCATGTTTGCACATTGTTTTGGATAAGCTCTGTGGGGTACCATGTTAGGCCCACTGGAGTTCTACTACAGTGTTATCTCTGCTGACACCAAGGCTGACAAGAGTGACACTACATGCAGGTAATTAACACACAGAAAGATCCAAAACCAAGGTGGTGCTGAGTCATTTTCCTTCCTCTTGGTTTGAAAGAGAATGCTGCAACGAACACAGGAAATTCTAAGCCTGCAGGCTTAAGATGCATTAAAAAGAAAGTTTGTTTTCATACAGCAAAAGAATTAAATTGTGAAACTCATTGTTATGTCAAGTAAAGATAACTAAAAATAAAAAGAGAGTTAAGAATGGATTAGATAAATTTATGGATGATAGGACCATTGGTGTCTAGTAAGCCCAGTGGAGTAGATGCAAGTCCGGGCTCATGAAATCCCTCATATTATGTTAGTGAGAAACTGGGAAGGAATACCTTGGGATTATCCCTTTGAGTGAACCCTGTCCTTTTAAATTTCCTATATATCACCTACTCACCACTGCTATAGAATCATAGGATGTGCTGAGTTGGAAGGGACCCAGGAGGATCAATGAAGCCAACTCCTGACTCTGCACAGGCCACCCCTAGAGCCTCACCGTGTGCCTGAGAGCATTGTTCAGATGCTTCTTGACCTCACACAGGCTTGGTGCTGTGACCACCTTCCTGGGGAGCCTGTCCCAGTGCTCACCCACCCTCTGGGTGAAAAACTTTTTCCTGGGGTGCAAACGAAACCTCTCCTCACTCCACTTCATGTAATTGCCTCAAGTCATGTTACAGGTCATGAGAGTGAAGAGTTACAGACAGAAGAGTAGTCCTAACAGACTAATGTTCACACTTCAGCCTGAATCAATGTGTGTTCTTGTAGAGTTAACTGCCTGTGCATAGGATTTGGCCTGATAAGACCAAGAAAGGGTATTGTGGTTATAAAACTGGATTACTTATCTATTTCAGTCATCGTGTTGGTACTTTTTTCATACCTGTGGTTATTGTGATATGAGTGTCCCAGAATTACACTCCAGCAAAACAGCTGAGGTTGGAAAGGACCCCTGGAGGTCACCTTGACCAACCCTCCTGCTGGGATAGGGCCAGCTAGAGCCAATTGTCCAGGACTATGTCCAGACAGCTTTTCAATATCCCCAAGGATGGAAACTCCATAAGTTCTCTGTACAACTTGTACCAGTGCTTGATCCCTCTCACCGTGCAAAAACCCCATATCCTTATGTTCAGACAGAAACTCCTGTCTTTCAGTTTGCCCACTGTCTCTGGTCCTATCACTGGAAACCACTGATAAGAGCCTGACTCCATCTTCTCTACACACTCCCTTCAGATATCTGCACACATTGATGAGATTCCCCCTGAGCCCTCTCTTCTCCAGGCTAAACAGCTCCAGCTCTCTCAGAATTTCCTTGTGAGAAATGCTCCAGTCCCTTAACCATCTTCATGCCACTGTTTGGACTTTCTCCAATAGCTCCATGTCTCTTTTTTACTGGGAATATTTTTCTGCTACTGGGCAGCCCAAAACTGGACACAGTGCTCCAGGAGAGGCCTCACCAGTGCTGACAGAGGAGAAGGTTCACCCCTCTTTGGAAATACTTTGTCAATATTTGATGCAGCCCAGGATACCTGTAGCCACCTCTGGGGAGAGGTGACATTGCTGGCTCATGTGTAAAATTATGTAGATAGCATGTAGGAGAGCACACATCATCATATTCATTCTAGAGGGTTTTTGCTTTCCATGTCTAGCCAATAATGTTTTGCAATAATAATGTAAACATGCACATACATAGTGCTGTGCTCCACTGAAGAGCCAGCTCAGCTACAGGATGCATGTGGAATGGTCAAATATTGCCCAATGCCAGCATCATTTTTGAGGTAAAGTGAGCTGCTCTATCTTTACACAACGTTTACTCCCTGGTTTCTGTGAGGAGACTGTCAGCAAGGCTGACAATGAGTGCCAGTGGTGGTGGACTTCTGAAGCTGACCAGTTATTGAATTGCTGGCTAACAGGTGCCACTGGGAAGCCAGGGAACTTTGGGGTCCCATAACTCTCCCTTTCGTCCCCATTCTAGCCCTGCCATTTCACAGGGTTGTTTCATCAAGGAAAGCAATTATAAAAGCTGATAGCAGTTTTCTCTAAATTGTTGGCAGGGAGCCAGCATTATGCTGTGGAGGTGCAGTGCCCTGCATCAAGTGGTTGCACTGAGTGATGCTCTGTAATGATGTGATGTGGCTATGTGATTAAATACTGGCTTCCTGCCGAAACATTCTCCCTGGGAAACAATTGTCACTGCACTTAGCATCTCTCCCCGTTTGAGTGCAATGTGCCCTGCTTTTACATGAAGGAAAAGGCTTTTATTGCTAAGGGTGAAAACCTGATGTCTCTGGCTGGTGCCTTCTTTAGCTAAGCTCTTCCTGAGGCCAAGGATATGAAGGTTTGGTCCCAGAAAGGTTTTGTCTGTCAGTCAGATACCATTAAAAATGGTGGGGGAAACCTACAGGAAGGAAAACTCAATTTACTCTGTCTTCTATCTATTCCTTCCACTTGTTTTCCTCTTCCATCCACCATATACTTTCCACCACCGTAAATTCAGGGCCTACTCCAAGTGCTTTCTGAGTAAAGATAATTTTGGAAGGTCTGCTTCTATATTTGCTAGAACTCAAAGGGACTATTCAAATGGGCTCTAATACCCCACAAAAAATATGGGCAAAGCTCATTTCTCTGAGATGCAGTGCTCCCCTTTCCACCTCTTCAACTCCCAGTCACTCTCAGGCCCTCCCAGTCCTCTGCCAGGCTGGTTTTTGAATTATAAGAGATCCCTGTATTTTGTGAGAAAGAAGTTAAGTTTCTAGTAGGCTTGGTGGAGGACAAACCTTATTCTGGGCAAAGATGAGACAATGCCAAAATAAAATGAGTGGTCCTCATGTTAAGCTCCTTGAAAATGCTGGCAGAACAACAAATCTCCTTTGTGTTCATATAAACCCACATGCAAGGTAAATCCAGACCTCTGGCAATTCCCTAATTAATCCCCATTGGCCTATTAGCTGTTAGAGAGAGAGCAGCTACTCTGGATGCCCAGGACTCAGTGGAAATACATCCCTTATACTGAGCCAAAGCACTCGGGGTCCTTGAGAGAGCCAGGTCTGAATCAGAGAAGGAAAAGAAGGGAACACCTCTTTTATACAGCTAGCACCATCTAGTGACAGCTGCCAAAGGGACCTCCAGTGGGCAAGAGAACCTACGTGGCTGTGAAAGGAACAGAAATGCAAAAGTTTGCCCAAAATAAAAGGTTCTGCCTGCCAGCACTGTGCTACCTCTATCAACACAAGTTCCTCCTGCACAGCTTCATGCAGGTCTTCCGCAGACCCAAGGTTGTGATCATGTGTGATGCATAAACCTCTCCAGAAGCCCACAGCTGGCAGGTGCTGCTGGGGTGAGCAGGCAGGCCAACCTTGCCGTGCAGGCTGCTGACCAGCTGAGCAGTGCAATCAGCCCTGGAGGCACTGGCAGGTTCGTGCAAATGCACAATACAAGGACACGATCTCAAACAGAGCCAGAAGAAAACCTCCAAGGCATGGACACGACTGGCAGACAAAGCTGCCATTCACACAGGTACAGAAATGTGAAAAAAACCCCTTCTCCATCAATAGGACTCAACAGTGTTCTTATGGGAAACTGGGTTTTCTTAGATCACTGAAAATTATGATTATATGAACACTCACAGTGTCTGATTCTCAGGGAAGTGTCTCTCCTTCATCAAGGGGGAATTGTGAAATAAGATGGCCCATAAAAACCCACCAGGGTCGTGTTTCTAATTGCTGCCTTGGAAAATTATGGGTGGAGTACACGTTAATGTTTTTCTTGACAATTCCTTTATTTTCTCCTTGCAGTATTCTCTTGGATACTCTTTACTAAACCTGCCTTGAAAGCAATAAAGAGGATGCTTATCATTCAATGAAATAGGCAATGCTTTCCTCAGACTTCCTTCACAAATAAACCCAACTTCTCTAGGCTACAATTTTTCTGCCATTTTGAGTTAAATTTGAAAAATATCCTCACACCATTTTAGAATTCTGTTCTTTCTCTCACGTTACTTCAGGAACTAAAAGGCTCAGTGTCCCTACTCATTAAGAAAAATTGGAACGTCATCATTTCCTCCACATTTATGGCTAAAAATGTGAAATATATTATATGATTGTAGTCTTCATATTGCTATTATCTGAGAGAAAACTTCATAAACACAAAATGCTTACATCACATAAATTAATTTTCACTTCATCTTACTCTACCATCTTTCAGACAAAATACTTTCTTATGACAAATTGAGCCTAGCCAGACAAAAGAGATTTCCCACATACTTGAAATGGATCAGATCCTTATATAGGTATAGTATTCCCCATATGATAATCTGACCTCTAGATTTGAGAATAAAACCTTGACTGTAAAGAGATCATCACTTTCTTCATGAGATTTTTTTTCCCATGTAGGTTCCAAATAAATTATTCCATGATTTATTTAAATATTTCCCTTTTAGATTGTTGTACAGATTTTGCACGGAAAAAATGTGACAAATATATAACATCAGAATGGGAGAACACCTTGACACACCTCAGGGCATATAAATCCAGAACAGCCCAAGGATTTTAATATTAGCTTTACAGCCCAAAGTAGGTCTGCTGACAAGTTATGATGCATGAGGGATTTAGCCCAAATCTCCCCAACCACTCCTTGGAGTGAGGTGTTCACTCATTTCTAGTGCAGACTTCTGTACACTCCATCTAAACTCTGATCACTATTTTTTTTTTTTTTTTCTGTTGAATGTTCATCCAGAACAGGAACTTCAAGAGAGAAATGAACCAAAAATAATCATTTATTCAAAAACAAGTGGATTGCTATAATTTTTTTCTGTCTTAAAAGGCCCTTGGAGAGAGGGACTACCTTCACTTTTTTTAACTTTACTGCATAATTCCAAATTAGTGGCCTTGCCAGACTCAGTACTGCAACTCAGCTTCTATCAGGACTTTGTAAGTACATCCATGGATGATTGTGAAGGCAAAAAAAAAAAAAAAAATGGGGAGGTGAGCCTCCAGCTCTAACACTCTCTCGTGTCATTGTTGTTGCTTGTCATGCAACTGCATCACTCCCTGCACTGTGCATGAACAGGACTGTTGTTCCCTTCATGGCAGAAAAATTACCCCTTGGTGCCAAGCATTTAAACCAGGTGTCAAAGAAAAAAAGAAAAGAAAATTATATCCTACTTGACACTGGACCAGAATAAATTCATTTGCTACTGATTTCCTTATTCAGAAGCTTGATCTTCCTTCCTCATTTCTCATACACAAATGGGAACCAATATGCCTCTTCTGCATAAAAAAAAAGAAATTACAGTATTAATCAAAATCAGATAAATGAGGCAAAAAGCTCAACCCTGCCCTTGTGCCTAACTAATTATTTTGAACAGCTCTGGTCTGTTCACCTCTGTGCTGAGTTGGTAATGTATCCCCCTTTGGTCGATTCAAGATCTCTAGCAACACCTATGGGAGAGTCTTTAATTAATCCTCTGTTACTGTTGTAATTGCATTATCCTGAGGGAAAGCCTGACTAGCCAGGAATATTATTTTAAACGTATACTGTAAACAACATATGTCCTCAGGAGAGTTCAGTTAATACAACCATTTTGACCCTTTCACTGCTGGGTGCTTTACAGTTTATTTTCATAACCACTAAAAAGGACTCTTTCCTTTTCATGTGGGGCTATTTCGTCTTCATGCTTAAAAACTACATAGTGCAATTACATATCTAGCCACCAAATAAAATAATTGCTTGCAGGCTGCTCAAAGTATTTCCTGCTAAATGAAGGGGGCACTGACATTTTCCTCTGTTCCAGTTTACTCTCTCATTACGAAACACAGGCCTTTCTGAAAACAGATTTCTCTAACAGTGGCATAACCTCTGCCTCTGTTGTGCCTTCCATGCATGCTGCAAAGCAGAATGATAGAGCCCAGCAGGATCACCTTGCTCTCCTCATTTCACTCACACTTTTGATTGATATAAAGGCAGGATTGCACATCTTTTGGAGCAAAGGAGCAGGAGCCTGGAGTGCCACTCCCAGACTCCCAGCTCTTCCATGGATTTCATCCATTGCAATAAGTTAAAATATTTTGATTTCTAAAAATATGAGGATTTTTAAATATCCCAAACTCTGACCAAAATTGTAAGGTAATTAATTTTCAGTGGCATTCTCTAGCATTCATTTCACAAGCTTTCTGTTGTCAAAAAAGACCTGCAACTTCCTTTGCTTTCTCAAGGCAGAAATGGGCAAAGGGTCACCTGCTATTTCACCAGCACTCTGGAAGCTGTGCAGTGTCTGAGATTCCCCCCTGGAAAGTGTTATGCAAGTACTTTTAGCAAGGGCATAAATAAGAAGCAAAATAGGACTTTAAGGTGGCTTTTTATTAGATGCCTTGACCATTTTTTACTTCCCTGGTCTATAGACACCAGGTATGACAGGTGCAGTGTAATGAGATCAACATATTAAATTAAATGTAGAAGATTAAGGAAGGTCAGTCTCTAGCACCATTTTTAAAACTTTCACTTATTTTAAGCACAAATATTACCTCTAAAATATGGATGGATTTACCTTGCTTTCAGATTTCAAGTAATTACATGACAGCCACAGCTGGTCACTGATTTGTGCCCATTTCTCCTCCTAAATAATTTTCTTTCTTGTTTGTGAGATAACCACTCTATAAAACAGCTATCTTGTGAACACTCTCAGTGAACATTCTTCTGCTCTTTGAAATCTCAGGACCTCAAGATATTCTTAACATGCATATTCAAATGAATGCTCAAGGAAAGCACTTCCCTTCTCCTGCTCATTTTCCTTTTCTGAAGTATGTTGATAACATTTCCTGAAACTTCTGAATGAATGTTGTTTGCAGGACAGACATAATGAAATAAATCTTCTCCGTGGGTCAGTTTTGGAAATTAGACATTGATTGGATTGCACCCAGAAAAGCATGAGGAAGACATACAACTACAGACAAACAAAAATTACTTAGAATGGATGGATTAAAAGGCTCCTAGGCTGAAAAGGACTAAACTGAGCTCTTCCTCAAGATTCTCCCCACACAAATATTATCTTTATAAGAAAAACATTAGAGAAAGTGAACTACTTCAATGACTTGTATAATTCCAGAAAGACACTGCATATCAGGGGGAAAAAAGAGGTTTTGTAGTGAAATCATGTTTTCCACAGTGTGAGAAAAAGATCATGACCACAGTTAAATCATACAGGATTAGGCCATAATGTATGAAAAACCTTTTTACAAACAGAAATATTTTCTCTGGATTTAGGAGAAGGTTCAACTATAATTAATTTATAAAGGAAAAAGGCAAACAGTACATTTCTTAAACTAACAGTCCTGAGAAGATAGTATGTGTATCTCTCTTCTGGAAAATGTATTAAGCATTAGGAAATGGGGGAGAGAGAGAAAGAGAGAGACCAAATTGAATCTCTCTGTTCTTGCCAGTTTTTGCTGCTGTGGTGAATAATCACAAACTTCATAAATGTAAGTGAAATGGGACCCTTGAAGTCTCAGTCACTTTATTTCAACAGAATGTAACCATATTCCAATTTGCACTTGAATTAATGGGAGACTACATAGCTTTGAAAGTCTTAAAGTGCATGTCACACCTATTATAACACATTTTATTAATCAGTGACTTACATTAAGAAAGACCATCCAGCCCAGCTTTCTGCAACTCTTTCAGGAGTAGTAAAAAAAAAAAAAAAAAAAAAAAAATACACCCCAAACCCTAAACAAACAGCCTTATTTGTTCTTTGTGTACAGTAGCTCAACAATATCACAAACTCACTCGGTTAAGCAGACACATTAGTAATGTGCTATTCTGAACATCTCAGCTTTGCTTAAATCAACTTCACTAATAGTTAATGTTGGATATTTTAAGAACATTGAATGTTAGGTTTTTTCATATCAAGGGCTTATTTTCTTCCACTCCTTCTTTCTACACATCATCCCTCATGTCCAAACTCCATCAGAGCAAATGCATCCTATCTCCCTTTGATGTTGTCAAATATTAGGATTGGATTTTGACAATGTTGATACAGTGCTGTGAGTCAATATTCATTCATAGGTGTAACATGAAATGTTCAAGAAGCCCCTGATACATGTTGGAAACACTTTT
>VZTR01003665.1:69814-85101 GCA_013400775.1 Chaetops frenatus
AAATAATTTCTTTTTTTGTTTTTTTTTTTAATGTTTGCATACAACTGTCAGTTTAAATTCTACCCTCTCAAACACGAGTGGCAAGGACTCATAAATGATAGCCTATGGCAAGTAGAGCTGGAAAAGGTTCAACAGCACAGAATGTCCCAGTTCTACCTATACCTTAGAGTGCTTTGTCCACTTCAAGTTTAACAAACAACAACAACAAAACTTTCTGATACTAATTCTAAACCTTCTTATCCTTAGGTTCATCTCTTGTCTCCCCACTACCAAGTAATATCAATAAACAAAATAACATGCGAAGAACCTGACCTACCCAAACTGTGATTTATAGCACTTTCCACAATACACCGTGCCAAACAAACAGGCAGACTATAAAGACAGTCATGGATGCTCTTAATTTTGTCTATTGTTCCTTTGTTCATTCTATGTGGCCTCTGCGGCTTACCTCGAATTAAATTACATTCTCACTCTGTTTACATATCCTTGAGACACCAAACAAACAGGAGAACACAAAGCTTGGCATTTCAGTACCTTTATCACCTCTACACACAGCATCAACTGAAAAATTTCTCCTGCTTCTTGAGGGACACTGACAAGCTGTTGAAATCTCTTACATCAGACAAATGGACTTTATTTTACAAGAGTTCACTGCATAAGTGCAAACCTTTTGGGCCGACAAAAACCCACTGAATTCTCCACTTTCCAGCAGAGCTGCCAGCAGTTTCCTGGTTTTGGCAGAGTTACTAACAAAATTCTGTTAGTGACGGCAGAAATTCTAAGCCTAGGTCCAGTTGCTGCCAGTCTGCCACACACCAAAAACAGATCTCAGCTTTCCACATCTGATCATTGTTTGAAGGGGCATTTAAAAGCTTACATTCAGGGGAATTTCTTTCCATAGTCAGAACATTTAATCCCACTGATATCCAACCCATAATGAAAGAGAAATAAGTTTATGGCAAAGTCACTTCAAATTAAACTGTTGTATTATTTCATTTATAAATTGAAAAATGAACGGCTGATCCTAAGAGCCATCAATCATCCTCAGACTAAAGGGCTCAAAACACATTGCTGAAAATACCCAGCACCTTCCAGGTTAGAGCCCCTAATGCTACTAAAAATGTTTTCTCTTGCCACACACAGAGGAATATGTGTGCTTTAACTGGTCTTAGACTTTCCAGGAATGTTTTCAGTACAGATTTACAGTGCTTTATAATGAATAAATTATCCTGTTCAGCTTGCATTGCAAAACTGCTGTCAGTGACTGAGGTTGGAGATGGAGACTATGGCAAAACAGAAAGGATCTCTACACTCCACTTCCCACCCTGAGCCCTCACCTTTAGCATGGAAATGGTGCTGTTTGAGTGGTCAGATAGTTCTGATATGCTCAGAGATGTCCATGGATTGTTCTCTGAAGTCATGAATATAAGAAGACAAGAGGGAAATATTTATTCCCAAGACAAAAGGTACAAATAATTTAGAAAGAAAAGGCCCATATTTTTTTGACTTACAAAACCACTGTATAGGTTGATTTGATTTTTCCCCTGAGGGAAGCTGTAGTATATCCACTTCCTTTATGAAAAACTTGCCTTTTGCTTTGCAAGGAAGTGGTGCAAGTGTCTGGTGATGTTCTCTTTGTGTAGAGGTCAGGGAACATGGCTGCTGCTCTAGACCCAACCTATTGGTTTTATAGACAGCCCACGACTTTTCTCTCTGAAGAAGGCATGCTGAATAATATTTTCCCTTGTTTATGGCACTACAGGGGAGGCATGTGTCTGTCCCCAGAGCTGATGCACTGCTGCTGATTGCACTGTGCAGAGATACAAGCTGTGATGTGAATCAGTGGTGCCACTCACTGGGTTTAAAATCATTGTCGTATCATAAACCACACAGCACCTCTAAAGATTGATAGCTAAAGGCAGAAGAGGACAGAAGGAGTTCCAGAATTAAAAATAAATTCTGAGGCTTCTCTGGCAACAGGAAATTTGTGTGGAGCAGGATAAAGAGGCATACAGTGTCTGGAGAAGAAGAATGGTCTGGAATAAAAATGCAAGATAAATATTTATAATATCATGGGAAACCTAATTGCAAGGGAATAGAGCTAGTACCTTTAAAAATTTGCCAAGGTTAAATTTTTTTTCCTGAATTAAAAAATGTGTTGCTGCATTAAAAAATGTGTTGCTACAGAGGGGTAGGTAGCTTTCCAAATGTGTGTAAAAGTGTAAGAAACAAATAGTAGGAGTTTGAATATAAAAGACAAGTGCATTAACTAAGCATCTCCCAAAATATTCTGTTTTGCAGTGGATTTCAGGTTTTTTTCTCTTGTAGATGGAAGAAAAAGTCAAGATTAGATTGTTTAAGGCTCAGTGAATAGAGTCCTCAAGAAACCTTGTTGGCTATTTGGCTGAAGAATTGCAAATATTTAGTTCATGTGGGCTCAGGATTTATAGAAGGATTCATTTTCTTACCAGTTTTTTTAATAGACTGGAATTTGTTCTGGATTCTTTGTATCCAAAACAGCCAAATAAACCCTACCTTTTTTTCTTTTAATGTGTTTGTAGTGCACACAGACAAATGGAAATGGAAAATATATATCAAGATACATATAAAATCTTAGGGCTTATATATTGTAAAATGCTTCCATCTAAATGCAGATTTCTGGAAAAACATCCTAGAAAATTTACATCCAGCATGCAAATCCATGCTGTATGGAGAATTTCCTGTCAGAGTTCTTTTAACTAGAGTGAGGCTTGCATTTTGTTTTGATTTGGGTGTGTAGGAGATCTGAGAAATGTCCTGTTTTCTAGTTATCCCTGGCCCAAGTTCAATGTAGCCAGTGTTAAGATTTTCTGTAACAGCCCTGACTTGTAGGTTGGCTTAGATAGAAATTAGTGCCATTCTTAACATGGTGATTTTTTTTTCCACACTTACCACCATGACAAAAGCAGAACCATCAGCCCCCCGCCCCAAAAAAAAAAAAAAAAAAAAAAAAAAAAAAGAAATAGCCAGCAAAAATTGTACTTGTCATAACTACATTGGCTTCAAAGCACTTAGACTTGGTTTAGAAATAGTCTCAGCTCATTTTATTATTTAGAATTAGCGATGCAGGGCTCTATTTCAGCATAAAAAGCTGGAGGAGCAAGGAGGAGCAGCAATAGCAGAGCACAGGGAAATATGTAAAACCACTGGACTTCATGATGAGACCATTTGAATAATAATCTTCTATGAAGACCTCTCATTTACATATCAGGACAACAGCATTCTCACATTGAGAGCCCAGCTGGACACCTCAAATAGCTGCAAGAAAAATTGGGGGCACTGAGTGTGTTGAAATACTCACCCTGAAGGACTGAGCCACTTTTAAAGCTACATCAAAATCCCCGTGAAATTTGGTATAAATGAAATTGTAAACAGTTTGTAAGTTTTCTCACTCCATTAGAAAATCTGATGTACACAGGCCAAGCAAGAGCAACATCCAGCAGAAATTCTGGTGCAGTGTAACCTCAGATTAGGGAAATCAACTCCAAATCATCAATGAAAGCTTTTGATTCTTAATAAAGTTTGCATGATGGTCTGAAAGATCTCTGTGAAGTTGAAAAAAGGTCAGCTCCCTCAGACTGCCTGTAATCATTAAAACTTTCTCTGATCATTCTATCAGCTTCTGCTGAAGTGCCCTCAAAAACCTCAACATCTTCACAAATTATAAGTGTAAGTAAGATACACAGAAGAACTGGCTTGGCCAGTGCTGACTCTGAAGCACATTGAATGTTCAGACAGAAGAAAAAGAAAAAAAAAAAATTACTATATGGAAGCAACTTCAGCTTAAATGGTTGAAACAAGCCCAAAATCAACAAAGCACTTTAGCATGGCTTCACTATGGCATAAGCATATGCTTACATAATTTTGTTCAGCATAGGTTTTGTTCAGCATAGAGTGCATTTTTTTTTTCAACCACCTCAAATAAAACCAACAGTTTTATTAATTTCCTTTTTTTCTCCTCTTTTTCTTTAATTTAAAGGTTCTGTGACTCTGCAACCAGTACAGCTTGTGGCACCGCAGTGATATAATAAGAAATCCATGCCCAATTGGACACGATAACTTGACAATTCTGCTTTGAGTGTGAAAGTGTTCATGCAGCTCTACCATCTAACACCACTGACACTCACTTCTTCTATCTCACACTGCAGCTGTTTGCATGCTGTTTCTTCTCAGCTTCACTGCTGTTCTCTACTTTCTGACTAGCTAACTGGTGTTGGACCCAACTGCCATTTGAATGCTTTTCCCTTCCCTCTGCCGCCAACAAAGACGGCAAAGCCTCGCTCTGCTTCTAGTTTCAGATTTAGTGCACAAGTGAAAATTTCCAGTCTGACTCTATCAGTCACCAAATGAAAATGACAGAGTGGGTTCCATCCCCGGAACCCTGTGCCACTGTTTTTGGAGTTGAAGGGAGCAAGGTGCTGCAGCTGAGGGACCTGCTTTTCCCTCACTTTTTAAAAATATCTGATCTGACAAAAGCTCCAAGGGATTGGCCCTTTTTATGGCTTTACTGACAGACAAATATCCCAGATGGACAGATAGACAGAATGGTCACCCCAAAATCTAAATATTTTCTTTTCATAGCATTTTTTTACGTTAAATACACGAACGGCTGTATAATTCTGTGAGCATGGTCATCACTTCACTGTTCCAGCAGAGCATCTGCTACCTTTGCAGGTTATAACTATCCTGTTTTTGAGAACTGAGAATCAGAAAAATACTTTTTGTTTCCCTTTTGGACCTCCTTCAGTGTGTACAAGCAGTTATTTTTTAAAGGACACCCACCAACTGTTGTCTTAATATTTCCACCTCCACTCCATTTCCTCACAATGCACGGACACGTGCACAGGCACAGACACTCTGCAGCCCTTGGAATTGGAATCCACAGCGAGATTTCATTTCACTTGCAGAGGATACTCTGCCATGACTGTCACCAAAGTTATATAATTGGAAGGAAACAATAAAATGACAGATTGCTTGTTCTAAATAATTGGATAGACAGGGTAGCAAACAGTGGGTTATGAAAAATATTCCTCAAAGGATGTCAAACTTCAATAACTCACATAACAAAAAAGATGCTGGTATCTGTCCTCCTGTCACAGTGGAATATATTTAGGATCAAGTTGTAATTTTCTACATAAATTTTTAAATCTTTGTTTAAGGAATGGGAAGAGAAAAGCTTGAGGATCACTGCTGAACTTTCTGTTTCAAAAAACAGCACCAAAATGCTCAACTGTGTATTTAGGGTAAAAAGTTCCTAACCTTTAAACTATGTGAAAATATCATGCTCAATACTATTAATTAGTTTTCAGTCAGCAGAGCACACAGAGACCATGACTGAAATCACAAATCTAATGTGAAAGGTGCTATATTTTGTGAAAGATAGTCCTTTCTTACAGAAGATTTTATCTTACAGACAGACTGTTATTGGGGTCAAAGAGAAATAAGTGGTTTAGTCCACTCAAGTGTGTTGGCAAAAGAGCTTGGAATAAAATCCAATGTTCTAGCTGCCTTCTCAAGTAAGCTGCTGTCACTGGGTATTTATTTTGGTATATGCTAAATACTAGTGCCTGTGCAATAGCCAATGGGATAAAAGCTAGTATAGGTAGAAAGCAGGAAGGTATTTCCATCACCCAGTTTTCCTGTTTCCATTTTAGAAACAAGCCCCACAGGTTTGCATCTTCAGTGACATTCTTCCAAGAACTGCAGAAAAAATCTGGAAGCAAGTGTCACAATCAGAGTTTGGTCTGCACTGATATTTGTGGCAATAGGAACAACTGGCAAGAAACTGGCAGCACTTCCTGGTCCTGGAGACACCCATCTTCCTCAGCTGAAACTTTTTCCCATTGTGATTGTTCTGTCACACAGAACAAAGGTATTGCTCCCACATACATCTTTATAAAAACAAAAAAGAATCACTTCACTGAAGTCCATAGTCAGAGATAGTAAATGTGAAATTTGAATTAAGATTAAATCTGTGATATTTCTGATTTTACCTGGATGACAAAACCATGGGAATACATGCAAATTCTTCCACTGACATCAGTATTCTCCAGAACAGTTCTTACTCCACTGCCTGTGTAGCATCAGACTTTTCACCAATAAAGGATTATTTATTCACCAGAAAAAACATGTTGTTTTAGTACATTCATGGGTTCTAGTGTTTTTTCTAGAAGGTTGCTCTTCTGTTGAAAACAATATGTGCACCAGGCCTTAAAACCCTGTTCCTACTCTTTACTTCTTCATTAATATTTTCTGGAACTGCAGAGAGTTTTATATTGCATTCATTTCTGTGATAAATGAGAACTGGAAGTATAGGGCATCTCTCTGTCATCTCTCTCTCCCACACACTTCTTACTCCTTGAGTGAATCTAACTTGAGCTGAAATTCTGATATGGCTAAATATTACACACAGTGTTTCCTGTAAGCAGATGCTTCATATAAAGACCTTTTTTTATATTGTTTCATTTTGTACAGTGCAGTGTGATTCTCTCTAAAAATGTGCATGCTGGTTTGGTTTTATTTGTGTACTGAATCTTCTTAATTGAACAGGATCCACTGGAAAATATTGTAAATGGTGGGAAAAAATGGTAAAACATTGCTTTTCTATGTGGGCTCTCAGTAGACAAACGAATATGCAGTAAGGTTGTACATTGTCTAGAGAACACGTGGGAGAAGAGTTTTCAAAACTTAATCAGAACACACAGAACTGGCTGTAAGCCTCTGGAAAAAAAAATAAGACAAGTTAATAATAATTCACAAATCAATGAGAATAAACTTCCATTAGAGTTCAACTCCTTGCTCCCTGCAAGACTGCCTAACACTAAACCCTTTGACTAAAAGGACAAAAGAACCACATTTGGGTGACCAGAGAGCAAGATTTTTATAATTCTCCTCCTGGATTTAAAATGGATCTCAGAGCCTTAGTTTATATGTTATTTGCTGTTTGGAAATACTAATAAAGGATTTCCCTATGGAAAATGAATAATTGCATTTGAACCCTGCTATTTATAAGATAGACTGTTATCACTTCAAAGCAACGTCCAGAACAGGACTGGTCTGGGACCAAGAAGAAAAAGGAAAGCAAGCAACTAAGCAAGCAAGCAAGCAAGCAAGAATATGTCTGTAGGCAGAAGATATGGCTTGAAGAGCCTGAACATGTTTAAAATGCTGCTGTGTAGTAGCATGAATGATATAAGGTGGTGGTCGGTATGAATTGCTCATCCCTCTACAAACGAAGTGCAGTTGCTGCCAAGATATCATGGTAGTTTGTGTTAACTGCCAACCAGAGTTGTCTCCAATAGGTTACAAAAAAAAAAAAAAACCATTCGTGTTTAAGATATATTAATGGCACTGCGTTATCTCATAATAAAGTACTTGCAAATATGTGTCATTGCTGAACACCCACATGGCACCCTATTCTAGGGCATATGGTACTGTATGCTTTTACTAGGCAGCCAGTGGACTAATTAGACTGTGCCTTAAATAGGTATTTAGTTTTAAAGGGCTTCATGGTATTTAAGTGTACATTTGGTTTAGTGAACAGAAGATGCATTTTCCTAACTGGGTTCCAGACTAGTAATTCATATTTCTGACCGTATATTTTGGTAAGCATCTCGGAAAAATGAGGTGTTAATTTTTAGAAACAATTATCATCCTGACCTTGATGATTAAGTATGATAATTAAAAGACGTTGTGAGTAATATGTTTTATATCATAAACATTCCTTTCTGATTTACTTACTGAAAAAAATGCCATTTTAGAAAAGGAATGGGTATTTTTTTAACATGATTAGCAAGCCATCTGTTGACATTTCAGAACGGTCTCTTATGAAAGTCCCTAGCTTACTGCTTCAGTTTTAACATAGGAAGAACCCAAAATAGTAATGCCTTTTGCAGTTAAATCAGAATAAGGTGATTTAGAAAGGGCAGATTTGAAAGAATAATAAAATACATAGTTCCTCGAGCCCTGCAGAACTTTCATAATGAAGCCTGAGGGCAAGGGGAATTCACCCCGTTTGGGTTTTTTCCTGTTTTTCTTGCTGGAAACCGGTCCAGATTCCACAAAAGATTAGCTGATGCTGGCAGACTTTTCAGCTAACCTTATCAGCGTTTCAAGAAATCTTTGCTAAGATTCAAAGTTTCAACCTAGGTGATACTTGGGTGAAACCCGGTACAAGCGTGGGTTTGCCTCCCTAAAGAAAAAACCCCACATGACTGAGTAGATACACTATATATTTCACTCTGCACTCTGCACCACACTGAAAGACAAAGGTGCTTGAGCAAAAGTGCTTTGTGCTTCTCTTCGAAAGTAGAACAAGCTATCTCACATTCAATTGTGCTGAAAGTTTCCTCCTAAACACGAGATAGCAAGGTAGTAATTCACAGCCTCACTTAGCACACGCAGGCTTCTCCCTAAACACATGCTCAAGATGAATGAAAAAAGGCTAAAGTCAGCACACCCTTACTCATCTCATAATTACAAACCAGTGCCCTCACAGGGAAATTAACAGTAAATTCATCAAGCCCGACCCACCACTGTGGTTGTCCACTTATGGAGATGTAGACTCTCCTTATCAAATCCCTGCCAAAGAAAGAGGACCTTGCTGAGGTGTGTACCATGTCCCACACGCTGCCCATGTCTGCACAACCCTGACAAGAGCAGTTCTCTAAGTCAGGTGTTCAGCATTAGGGAATAAACTTGAGAAGATGTGTCAGAATTGACCCATCTTTTGAGATAATCCAAGTCTGCAGCACCCCACCACACAGCAGCTGATCTCCAGTGATGCAGCTCTTTGTTCTGTGGAAGGGAAAATACATCCGGAGAGCTCAGAGACCACTGCAGAGCTTGGATCAGGAAAATCTGACCTGTTTCACACTTGCAGAAACAAAGATTTTCTAAGGACACACAAGACAAAAGAAAACACAGGAGAAAAATCCACTTTCATGGATTTCAAGCCCATCTCTGAAACTGCCCTGATTCTCATTTAACTTTAAATAAACACCTTTTTTTTTTTTTTAAACAGTGCACTGAGAAAACCTACTTCCATTTCTGAAGTATTCAGTAGGCTAAATATGCTTCTCAGCACCCATTCTCATTTCCTGATATAGTTCATATACAGTTTCTCTTCTCCCACCTGCTCTCAATCTCCCCTCCCTTCTCCTATTTCCTATTTATAGGAAGTCGTGCAGGAAGGGAAAGGGAAAGGCAGTAACCAGCTAGCTCACAACTGGGAAAGGAAAACAGGGAGGAACTGCCAGTATTTTTTTTATTTATTTACTTGTCCTAATTTTCTGATAAGCATCAGTTAAGCAGAGTTTTAGAAAGACAGTGTTGACTTCCCTGTTGTCTGTGAGACTTCTGCAGATAGAGAATAGCTCCAGGGCTACTCTAATCTCCCCAAGCCACCCAATTAGCATTCGACCCATTGTGAGAAGCCTGTGCATTGAATTTTCAGTCACCTGGGCCTGGCGGACATCTGTGGATGATGAATGTTTGCTTGTTCTCACGATACAGGGGTCCTGAACAAGTGGACAGCATATGTACCATAATTTCCAGGCTAAACACCGCAGTCCTTTGCTAATTATTAAAGATGCAGAAGCGTCTTTCCCTCCACAACCCTCTCTCCCTCTGTCTCTCTCACTTTCCCTGTGTCTTTGTTCTGAGCAGCAGCCTCAGCAAGGGAAGAACGGCAGTTTAGACGCCAGAGTGTCTTGCTTGATTGAAGTGGGTTGAGTACAATATCCTTTCGTTCTGTTATATTTACAAACCAGAACAGCTGAACTCTACATCAAAGAGCAGCCAAAACATTTCTTCTGTCACTTCACAGGCACTGTATCTCACCAATGTCTGCTTGTTATAAAGCAAGCAATGAAGATTGCATTGAACTCCTCTAAAATACTGATACACCTGCTTTGGGATTCAGGCTGTCTTAGATCCAATCATCTTAATCTAATCAATTCTGTGGTTTATGTTAGTGTTTTTCTATATCTATCTATATCTATCTATATCAATCTATCTATATCTATATCTGTATCTATATCTATATCTACTAATATGTATATACATATATTTATATTTATATTTATGTTTATATTTATATTTATATTTATACTTATACTTATATTTATATTATCTACATCAAAAAATGTAATTTAGTTTGATTTATTTCTGGTCACTTTTGTAATTGAATGTACCTGGGTAGAATGGGATTTCAGAAAATGTTAGACAGACTAGGGCAAAAGGATGAAAGGGCTTTGACCCAATGCATCATTTCAGTCATATCCTGCTTTTAATCTTTTCTTCTGTGCTCTTACAAGAAAGAAATACATCCTAAAATGTAAAATGAGGTAGACATTAAGGGCTCATTTACAATCCCCAGTGCACAACCAACAAAAAAGCAAACTTGCCCTTCTTCCCGTGTGTGGTTTATTTGCACCATGACAGCTTGCAGGATGGCAGTGGGGAGTGGAATCAGTCACAGCCTTGGAGGAATGGGAAAAGGGCAGGCAGTGGAAGAGTTCTGAGTCCACCCCCCCGCCAGCCACTGCTCTGGTCCTAAACCAAGAGGCAGGCAAGGAGCATTAATCTGGTTGCCACATTTTAGCTCGGTGCTGTGAGCTGTGTTCACTCTGCTCTGGCTTCCACCAGAGCTGTGCGAGCTCTGCCCAGGCTCAGTCTGATGGGATGGCAGCACTCACCTTGGCACAGCAGTGGCATCAAACCTCCCTGGAGCACGGCAGGGATTCACCAGCGAGTGCAGCTGAACTTGTTCAGTTTTTAAATCAGCTCGTTGTTCAAACCTTTGTGACGAGTAGGCCCATCTTAGCATATTCCACATGTGCACCAATGCTTCAAACCCAGAAGATTGTAAAGAGTGAATTCCACTGAACTCCTTTTAATGTGGTCTTTTGGCTGTGGTCAGAAGTAATGGGCTCCGTTTAGAAAATGTTTCAAATGCTTTCCATGTTCATTATGAAACAACAATGTCCCCTGATTAAAAAGCCATATCAAAGCTGAAGGGGTTGGGTAGCACAGCTTTCTCCAAAGAATGTTTCAATTAGATTTGAAACGGTATCAGTAAGAGAAAAGAAGTGACCCATGCACAGAGATTTTCCTCTCTGCCTGTTCCCTTGCTGGGCCTGTGCAGACACTCTGCAGAGAAACATTTTTCTTTCAGAGGGGTCTGTGTTTGTGTGTGAGCGTGAGTGGGGCTGGGGGGCCAGCAGGGAGAGGTTCAACTGCACGGCAGCTCAGCCAGACACCGAGCGCCTTTGAGGTGTTCAGGTGATCTTCTCTATTTAATGACTTTTATAGGATCTTCTCTATTTAACTGAATTTTTCAAACCTTTTGAAGCGGCACAGCATGTTTTATCATTAAAACAATAACTTTCTAAAGGAGGTTTTACGGAGCCCCTCTTTGCCTCGGTGCAGAACGGCAGTGGCTGGCTCTGAACCAGCAGGGTCAGCGCGAGCGGCCGCGGGCTCAATCCCCGCTGCTCCTGCACAAACACGGCCACCATCCCTTACCTGGCACTGACCTGCACAAACAATGCATCAATCACACAGCTGATCTGTCTGTGTACTCACTCGTCCAGCTCCCATTGCTGCCTGGCTCTGGTCATGGCGCTCGGATGAAACCTTTCCTGATCCGCCTACTGTCCCTCCTCTTTCCCCATTCATTTTGGCGGTGATAACTGCTTGAGCCTTCCCTGCCATCCTTTGCCCTTGACTCTTTGGAAGAGTTTGGGGATCTTTCAAAGGCTCGGCCTGTTAGTGTCAGGCTGTGGCAAGGAAATGGAAGGTAACAATGTACAAAGAGGTCTGTGCTGTGGAATGTGATCCACAATTCATCTACTCTGCCTGAAAATTAAAAATCCTGAATCTTTCTAGGAGCATAAGTGTTCCTAAAAACATACGTGATATTGAATGGACTTTAAAAACATTTCTAGTACCTAACCATCAAGCAAATAACTCTGTTTGCCTGAAAATTATTATAGCTTATTAAAATATTTTCCTTTGTGGTGTATCATACAATCCCATAAGTCCACCTTTGTTTAGAGTCTTTGCCTCCTTTTTTTTTTCTAAGATGACATTGCAGGTTATTGCTGTTTGATGCAGTTGGAGTTGGCATTTTAAAATATTCATTTCAGATCAGAAGTGATGTATTTGCTTGAGACGTGAGTGGTTTATAACTGCCAGCATTGACTTTAAATTTAATGACACAAAGAATGTCACGTACATGTGACACAGTCATCATTCCCTTCATTGTAATGCAACTTTGTGGCACAGACGACATCATTTGTATGCAAGTTTCCATGCAAATAATGTCATTTGAATCCTTTTAACAGGAGATAATGACACAAAATTCCAGGAGAACAGGGAACAGGCCATGAAATAAGGACTTTCAAGTGACAAATGGCAAGTTACCTTCCTTATTTACATTTCTCTAATTTTTCTCCTTTTTCTTCTTGCTCGAGGCCAGTTGCACCCAAAGGAATGGTCAGGCAGGGAATTAGAGCTACAAACACCTTCATGTCCCCACTAATACATAGTCTGGATAGAGGGGCACTCCCTCTGGGCTGCACTCAAAAGTTGCTCTGATAGTTTTATTCCATTCAAAGTTAAATTAAAAAAAATTAAAAAAAAAAAAAAAAAGAAACAAACCCCAAAACTTTTCACCTTTCACAAAAGAAATGTCACTACCTTTTATGAATACAAGAACACCCCCATGATCTCAGTGCACCTGGTAGAGGCAGTATCTCAATATGGGTCTAGTCCTCCCCTCTTTGTCCTCTCTTTATCTCATCCTTCACAGCACAGCCAGATTTCTGGGGCTCCTGTAACATCCTGTCCCCCATAATTATACCATGATGTTACCCACAAAGAGAGGGCCTGGTGCCCACCCTGGCACTGTTTTGTCCAGCCTTAGCCCTGCTGTGGGGAGCTGAGGGCTGGGCTCCTGCTGCTCTTCTTGCAGAGCCTCCTGCAGCCCCATTGATCTGAGGAGATCAGGTATCAATAAAAAACAGCAATGCCCTGGACTCCTCAGCCCAGCACCGAGAAGCAGAGCTCTCTGTGCCATCATGCTTAGGATTGATGCACACACAGTGCCTTTTAGATAGACTGTGTTCAGTTAGTTCTTGTTTATTGATTCAAGCCTGTCTATTTCTGAGTGAACTGAAGTGCATCATTAACTGAATGAAAAAATAACACATAAAAGCACAGATTTTCTTTTTTTTTTTCTTTCCTGTGTAATTTTGCCATTTTAAGCACAGTGGTTTGTAGTTAATACTAGTGAACAGAAACACTATTTTGGAATTTTTCTCCATGTCCCTCCCTCTTTAATTTATCCACATGTATCTTTTCTATCCCTAGCGATCTTTTGAGTAGAAGACTGGCTATGTTTCCTCTCTTCACTCTGCATCCTGAGACAGGATTTGACACAAGGAACCAAACCACTGATCTATCATGCCCCTCATGATGTTTTCAGGGGTGCTTGATGTGTCAGTGCCTGCAACAGAAGATGAGTCTGTTCCTTTTGTCCAGTAGCTGCATGTTTAAACACCCCTCTCCTCTATGGATACGTATATTGTCCATAAGGAGATGCATTAGGGGCTTGACACAGCAAGTCTCAGCATGCAATTTGCATTGCTTTCTGACACAAAAAGTAGCTCTCCCTACAGAAAGGGAAGGGGTCAAAGGATTGCATGGGAAAGGCCATTATTCATGAAAATGCGTTTGTCTGTTAAGTTGTCTTTTACAGCTTTAGTATCCAAAACTTCAGATACAGTGATAAACAGCCCTCTTGAGGTGAAAAGACAAGGGTCAGCACTGCATCTTCACAGGATGAGAGGATAAACCACTTTTTCTCAAAGTGGTACAAACACGTTCCCAAACCTGAAGCTATTTTGAGTGCATTTTACCTGTTGTTATCTTTGCCCAACTTTCCACATCCCAGTGAGAATCACCTCTTGCTGCCTGTGCTGCTTGGATGGTGACCTTCACAGCACTCACCACATCTCTGGGTACCTGGTTCTCCTTCCTGCTCACACACCAGTGCCTGCACGTGGCGAGAGGCAGCCCATGGACTGCCACTGCTTAGGTGTCTGCAACTTCCAAGGGGCCAAGCAGCCCTTGGAAACACCACCCTGAGCATGACAAACTTTGATTCCTTTTGACAAGGCCCATCTCAGGATGCAGAGTGTAGGACAGGCAACATGACCCTTATGGGAAAAGCTACAGCATGCTGTGATTGAGGTGGTGGGGTCTTCCACTTTTTTTTTCACCAGATGTGCTCAGTGCTGGGCAGAAGAGGAAGGAGGAACAACCTGACAGTCCCTGATCTTGCTGCATTAAACTGCTGTCAGCTTCTAAGCTGTGCTGCCTTACAACATGCCCCAAACCCCAAATATGCAGTGTGGAAACATGGCAAGATTGCCATGGAGCCCTTTGGTCAATCAGTTTAGGTTTTCCTCAGGGTGAGGCCGTGGACAGGTACAATGAAGAGCTGGGCTTGCAACTTTAGAACATCTCAGGCACACTGAGGCCCCATAAGCACAATGGGCTTGAAATTGGAAGCATACGAAATGCACAGATTTCAAGGCAAAGCAGTGTAATTCCAATTTTAGCTTTAGGGGCAAGTGCTGTAGAGTTTAAAATCTGTGTAACCTGTGAAACACATCCATTTTTGCTGTGGAGATAGCAGCACAGAGCAGCTCAGATGCACTGAGCTATGGTAGCACCAGGCCAGCTGGCCCTTAACCTACAAGTCCAGGGCCTTCCCCAGCTGCTGTCCGAGCCAGCCTGTGTGTGTAGGTTTCTCACCAAAATGTAATTAAAATTGCCCTTTTTGAGGTCCATATGAAAGGGAGATATATGCTGCTTCTCAATTTTTTCCAGACTTCAGGGTCAGACGGTGACCAGACACGCAAATAACAGTCAAATTATACAGGAAGTTGTCAAAAGGGTCCTAGCATAGGCAGAAAGGACTTTTGACCTTCTTGGGTGTCAAAGGTCTGGTTCGAGTTTCTTTATAGTAATCTGTAGCTATGGCAATGAAAACAGACCCTTTGAGTGAATCAGTTTGTAGATTTTGCTTTGAAAGTTTCTTTGACTTTCATATTTGAATTGAATTTTAATTAAAAAAATTGCTTAAAGCTATAACCCAAGAAAGACTTTATTTACAATAGAAAAAGAACTGAGGCTGACAGCTATAAGGGTGGGCTCAAGAAAAAAAAAAAAAAAAAAAA
>VZTR01003665.1:85145-118539 GCA_013400775.1 Chaetops frenatus
CAATGATGCTTGCCCATACCAGAATTAGACCAAGGTTTCTTTTTTCTCTCTCTCTTCCTCCCTATCTCCCTCTCCCCAACCACTTAGGGAAGAGGTTACCTGCCTTACACTTTCATAGACCCTAAAAATATTTTCAGAGATGTAAGTAGCCTGTGAGAAAATCAGTAGGATGTGCTGACAATGCCTTCAAAGTCAGACAGAAAAAGAGAAGGCTAAAGGCAAATTAAAATAGTTTGCAAAGAGCAAAAAAGGGGCTGGGTTTTTTTCCCTCCTCCATGGTCACTTGTCATAATCCAAACCATCCTTATTTTTTTTGTTGTTGTAGTAGTAGTTGTTGGCTTGGAGATTCATTAATGCAAGCATAGGAGAAGATTAAAAGAGTTTAGATTATGACACAAGTATCGATATTGGTGCCTGACAGCAATATTGTCACCTCATTGATATAAATGCTGAGCATAGGTGATTTTAAAAGTGTGACTGATTAATGCAACATGAATAGTGGTCTTGGCACTAATGCTGTCAAGAATAAATCTGGGACCTTGACAGTATTGTGTGAACCCAGCCTCTGACTGGCCTGAAAGCCTCCTTTTATGTCTCATAGGGAACATGCCTGTCACCTCTTTTTTTCCCCTGTTTTTAACTGAGGACAGCAAAAAATTTGCTTTATTTTCCTGTCTTTTAAGTGGATAGTATCAGAAGATTGTCCCTTTGTATTTACCATATCTTACTTGGTGATTTTTTAATTCTTTAAAAAGAGGAAAACTGAGCAGTGGTTGCCAAGACCATGCTGGAGAAAGCCCATGAGAGGGAATGTGGTGCTGCCATGTTTTGTAACCAAGGAAGTGTTCCCCATTAGGATATGTAATGTCCTTTTTTTTTGCTAGGGGTCTTTCTTTTCCCTCCTTGAAAACTCCCTACTGATGGCTGCTGAACACAAGCATAGTGCAGGTGGTCTGTGTTCAACTCATCGTGCCCTTGACCCATCAAACACAGTGGGTGCATGAGCTGGGAACTGGCCCTGAAGGTGAGGGCAATGCAGGTTCTTGTTAAAATATTGCCTGGGGTGGGTTAGAGTGAAATGACACTGAAGCCCCATCAGAAGGGATGAATACCCTCAGGCCTACTGTGAATGTCCCATGTGAGTGTGACCTTCCTGGACATGGTGAATGGGTGTAAGGGAGGACAAGAGGCTTGGTAAAAAGCACTGTCCCACCTGCAAGGTCTGCCTCTTATCTTATACCCTGCTGGTAGCCTGTGGTGGTAGGTGTTCACCCCCTCTGTCTTGTGCAGATGAGAGGATTCAACACCACACACACCAAACTCACCTCTTCTCCTTCAGGGGGTGCAAACCTGGCCTCGGTGAAGCACCCTGCCAGCTCCACAAATGGGAGATGGTTTTGAGTGATTAATCATAAGTATTTCAGTCTCTCACAGTGTGTAAACCCTCTCTGCAGTGTGTGTAGTAGTTGGCCTCGAGTGTATCCCAGAATCTTTGGGCATAACTTTCCAAGAGAGAAATTTAGGAACAGTTTAGGTGTACAGCATACACCCAGCTTTCCCCTGACTGTGTTCCCTGCCCTTCCTTCAGCCAAGGTGCACAGAAGGAGCAGCACTGAGTGCACTGGGGATGCTGGGGAAGCTCTCCTTGCTTCATTACTCAGACTCAGCCATTGCCTGCTGAGTGTTGGGTGGAATCTGTGCTCAACACCAGAGGTATCCACAAGACACATCACACACTGACCCAGAAGGGAAGCACTCGACATCCAGAGGGCAACGACATTTCATCCATGCAATCCAGTCCAGGAGACCTGGCCAGACATGAGTTTCTCCTGAGTAGGGACAAGATGCTTTGAGTCAGAGGTAGAGCTGGGCTGCAGACAGCCATGGGAGAGGGTGAGATGGGTTTGTGCTTCTACATTTGCCCTTGTGCTCTTTTACACCTCAGTAGATACAGAAACCCCCAGTGTCACCCATAGCACACCTGCACTGACAGAGGAGGAGAGTTTTCTATGAAATAGTCATCCAAAGCTGTCCAAAAATATATCCTAACAGGGCCTTTTCTTTATTTCCCATTGCTTTTAAGATTGGGTTATGGTCCCACTCTTTATCACATTCACCCTCCAAAGATAGCCCAACAATTGAATCAGACACCCATGTTACAACAAATACCAGAAACTGCAATATCTGTGCACTGTGTGGCACAGAGGAAATGGTATTCCTGAGATCACTGGCCCTAATAAGAGAGGAAATGTTGTCTTAAAGTAACATATACACACATATACAGGTCCCTTACAGTGAAAACATGCCACTAGGTATCTAAACATACTCTGTTCAGTTCTGTAGAAAGACTTTGTGTGTTTTCCACTTACACATTGCTACATATTTTGATTGAGGATCTCCTGAAAATCTTACAGTTGCACATGAAATTTTGTTCCCCACACACCCTGGAATAGTCAATATTATTCTGGGGCTTTTTGCATATAGAGGACTGTCTTCTGACCTCCCTTATGCCACAATTATTTTAGTGGAGTGTTTATTATTTTAGTGGACTTCTTAGCACTTGAGATTCTTGGGCTCTGATGAAGCAAAGGGTTTTTTTTTCTTTTATACTTTTCCAGATAAAATGAAATGTGTGTGTGCCAAATAAAAATAATCTTAGAAGACCCCACCCAAACTGCCAAGGGAAGATCAGGAAGTGTAGAAAGAAGCTTAATTATGAAAATATATCTGTGAAAAATATCTGCATCAGATTGAGCCAAAATTTCTAGATATTGTTCATTAAAAAAGAGGAGGAAAAAGAGCACACTGTGACTACCACAATCCTTTACATGCTCCCCACAGTCCAGCATATTCTTTTGTTACAGAACTCACTTGGGATATTGAAGATTCACATTCAGATCTTCTTAGTTCCTGATATGGTGTGCTGATTTTAATCTAAGTCTCATCCACTTCAGTGAATGGCCACCGAGTTACAGAATATTGTAAAGCAAATCTCTGAAATCTTCCTCCCAAAAATTCTGTCCCAGAGGGGATAAATGTTTTTTTGGCCAGTCAGTATTTAGGGAGATAGCAGAGAGGAGAATATTGAAGAAATCCTAACCAGCTCCACATTCAAAGGCTGAAAAGATTGAAATATCCCTCCAAACAAAGCACCATTCTCACTCAACAAAGGATAATCACTGCAAATCATGCAAAGTCACAGAAAAAAATGTTCATTGGTTGAATCCTGAGATGATTGAGTTTAAAGCCCAGATTTGTGTGTTTCAAAATACTTCACTTTGGTTTTTTATTAAAAGTCATTGAGCAGAAAAAAGTGGAAACTTTAAAGCTGATACATGATCAGTGTTCAACTATGTGATTCTGACAGTATTTTGCCTCAATTAATTAATTTCTGCTTTTATTTAAACATTTTTCTATCTCCAATGCAATCCAGACATGGCCTAATGCTTTTCAGACTGTGATTTTGGCCTTATTTTCCAGATTACAGTGAATGGGAGATGAGCAGGATCTAGTTTTGGTCAAGGCACATGAGTTCCATGCTGGTAGCTGTAGGCTAAGAGGATATCCAGAGCTCTTATATTTCTTCTCTTAATTTTCTCACATTTTCAAATATTAGGAGCAGGTTAAAAGTTGCATGCTGTGATTTTAATAACTGATAGTAGCAATGTCATAATAGCTATTTGGATGGACATTCACTATAGTTGTCTTTTTTTCTTCCCAGTCCCTCTGACTTATGTAGTCCCAACATTTTTGCCACTGCAGGAAATTTTCTGTAGTTGATGACTGGGAAGGATAGTACCTGTTTTATAGGAAAGAAGTTACTGAAAGGAAGAAAGAAGAGAAAAAAAACTGCTTGTTTTTTCTTTCTTTTTTTCTATATACAGTGGCTAATTACAGTTTTGGCAGGCAGCATGTAATGGGACAGACCTTATTTAGAGTGCCCCAAACAGTAGGCAAACAGTAATCAGGTTTAAATGAATATTTTTGCTCTTTGTGCCAAAACAGAGATTTGTTCCTATTCAGCTAATAAGGGATACTAAACAGTGCTTGGCCTTGTGGATTTGTCTGCTGCTGTTTTGCAGAAGGAGAGCTGTCAAGTACAACCTAGGCTGCTACAACTGCAAGAATCGTCCTTTAAAGGATGGTTAAACCCAAACACTCACTGATTAATGTCAGGCAGAGAGCCCAATTCCCTGAAGTACTAATTTTGCAGCTTGAGGAGTAGAGGTGGTACTGTGTGTAGTTCCTGCAAAGTGGAGGAGAATGGGAAACCTTTTAATTTCAAACTTAAATGAGAACTTAGAATCAGAAATGCCTGCCTCTCTGTTAACCTTCATGATAAAAATGTACAATTTGCATTAAGCAAGAGTGTGTATAGCTTGCAAGTTCCCAACCATCTGATTTCAGCAAAATAAGCAAGTAGGGCACTATTTAAAATAAAATCTCAAGTCAGTGTTTTAATTTGAATCCTGAGAAAAGCGTGTCAGGCACCTTGCAGTCTTCTTGGTCTGTTTGATGATCTAAGTGTACAGAAGGATTCATTTATAGAGAGGTGTCATGTGAAAACCAGTCTGGTAGACAGACATTAAAACTGAGGGGACTAAGGCTTTTCTGCCACTGCTGCAATTCTTTCCACAGTTGACTTTACCCTTTCCTTTTTTTTTTTTTTTTTTTTTTTTTTATAAATAACTGTTAATAGGAGGCTGAAAACCGAAGTCAGAAGAAAACTTTGACATTGCTGGGTTAAAGATCAGTTAATTTGATTAACTTTCCCACAGCACATGTTTATCTGTGGAGGTCTCTAAGGTCAGTGCCTCTCTGTGCACACACCAGTTTATAGCACACTCATTATGTAGAAACTAAGCATATTCTCACTATCTTCTTCCAGCACAGATCAGATTTCCTTTATTTTTCATTTATTTCTCAATCTCCATTATTTTTTCCTCCCTGTTTTTAATAGCTCTGAGATCACCACTCCCCAAGACCCCTATAGGAGGCTGCTGGTAATATCTCAGTAACTGAGCAAGAGTCACTTCATGTCTGCTGAACCATCAGAGAGGTCTGACCTTCCCCACTTAACAGGAATGTACTTTTGATCAGTCCTCCTTGTTTCAGTCAGGAATTTAAAACTGTGATGATGAAAGTGAGCATATTTTTGAGGAAAGAAGTTATTGAAACTGAACCAGCCGGTGAGAGGAAAGGTTTATATTTAAAAATCAACGGATTCAATTTAATGTTTGCAGTAGCTAGAACGGGAGAAATACACTTCAGTTTTTCTCCATGTTGGTGAGGATCCTGCTCTCTTCATGTTAAGAGATTGCCAAGAAAGTAAATCTCTAAAAGGCTTAAGAAAGAACACATTAGTTTAATGTGTCAGACTCCTGCGTGGATGCTTTTATTCAGAAGCAATCTGTGTTTGCCTCAGCTTATCCTTAAGCTATGTTACCTTACCCAAAGGCCCTTGCAGCAAGGCACCAGCTGTCTAGATATTCTTGAAGAAACAGAAAATATCAGAGAATGAGGGGAATTTTGAAGTTCTGTACAGGTCTGGATTAAATAATGCTACAATAATTTGACAGTGTAAAATCTGGAGATCTAGTTCACCCTGGAATTATTCACCTTCTCAGAGTAACTTCACTCATTCTGAAACTGATCTCTCACTTCTGCTGACAATCATTTAAACTACAAAAAAAAGGGACATTTTTCTATGTTGATATTTATTTTTTTGTTTTGAAGAAAAGTTTTTTCTAGAGGACCAACCATTTCACTTGCTCAAACTTTCTTTTCTGTGGAGGAGTTATGTACTCCTAAACCTTTGCTGCTGGCTGCCTCCCTGTTCTGCTTTCTACTCCTTCCAGATCTCCTCTGCTCCTCTTCTCTACTTTTTCTTTTCTCCTATGTGCATTTCCTGGTCAAGGTGCATTTACCTTAACACTGTAACATAATGAAAAGAAGTGGGTTCCTGCTTCAGCCTGAAATTTTTTACACTTCCAGAATGTATTACTGAACACTGCAATTACTTTTGCTTACTGGCAGCAGTGTTTACTCATTCCAGCTCATAGACAATGGGATCAATGAGGTTCAGGAGCCACACTGAATGCAGACTCAAGTTTTTTTGTTTGATGCAGCCAAAAGGGATATGAGGCAAAAGTGAGAGGTGGGATTTTAGCAATGCCATGCCTAAATGACCTCCCTTTGGGTCACCATGTCTATTTTTCACTCAGCTGTGAAGTGTCTATGATTAGAGAGTCTTTGTTCAATGTCTGGCCAAATGGCCAGAAACTGACCTTCCAAACCATTCTTTTTGAGCTCCTTTGCCCATACCTACCTGAAAGAAATACCACCAAACAGAAGGAGCAGAAAGGTGAGGAGGAACTTTCTATTCTCATATGATATCTCTGTCCCCTTGCAATCTCTGATTTTTGATAAGGTGCTGTCAGTGAAACCATTGCAGAGCACCCTTTTATTTCATAATGCTCTGGTCTTGACATTTCTGTGTTTGTTTCCCAGACCAGACATCCTCCCAAATGCTCCCACACCCCTATGCCTGCCTGGCTTGTTTTCAGGGGACATCCATCAGGTTAGCTGACCATACAGGACTTCAGGGTATTCATCCTACTGAGCATCAGGTCCTGCCAGAAGCAGCATGGACAGGGAAGAAAAAGATGGAAATTATTTCACCTCCCTCCGATGTCCTGTAATTGTAAATGGAGCAGGGTGGAGAATAGGGGAATGTCATGCCAGGCAGGGGAGCAGGAGGCACACGTAGGGCCAGGCAGTGTGGATGTGCCATAACAGCTGGAGGGTCAGGGGCCTATTAGCTTCACAAAGTCACAGACTCATTTAGGTTGGAAAAGACACCTGAAATCGAGTCCAGTCTTGAACTGATTGTCACCTTGTCAGCTAGGCCGGGGCTCTAAGTGCCAAACCTACTCACCTCTTGAGCAGCTCTGGGGATGGTGATTCCATCACCTCCCTGGGCAGTGCTTTCCAATGTTTAACAACCTTTTCCATGAAGGAACTCATCCCCATGTCCAACCCGAGCCTCCTCTGGTGCAGCTTGTGGCTATGTCATCTTGTCCTGTCACTGGTTCACTGGGAGAAGAGTCCCAGCCCCACCTTGCTACATCTCCAATTCAGGTAGGTGTAGAGAGTGATAATGTCCCCCCTGAGCCTCATTTTTTCCAGGCTAAACACCCACAAGTCCCTCAGATGCTCCTTATATGACACTCTCTAGACCCTTCCCCAGCCCCCCTGCCCATCCCTAGACTGAGCACCTCAATGCCTTTCTTCAAGCAGTGGGCCCAGAAATGGACACAGGACTCCAGGTGCAGCCTCACCAGAGCCAGGTGCAGACACACAAACCTTTTCCTGATCCTGCTGGCCACATTACTCCTGACACATTTTCCAACCTGCCCCCAGCCTTCCTCCACCCAGAGGCTGAATATTACTGCAGCTCTAGAGCTTGTGGCAAATTTACCTCAAGATAACCTTTGTCCACAATGAATTACCAATAGTAGGAAGGAGCAAGACCACCAGCATAACTCTCCTTATGCACAAAGGGACTCCAAGTTTGAAAAACGTCCCAGAATTGGAATTTCTACCCTGAGTGAGGTGTCAGTAAGAGAATGTTATCAGGTTAACCCTTTTACCTTGAACCTTCAATGAATAATTCAGACCCTTCACATTTAATATTCATCCACATCACCTCAGTTGTCACTCAAGGGTCATTACTTCCTATCCATGTCCAATTTTATTTGTTCCTGAATCTTTCCCTCATATCTCTATTAAGTGGTTACCACACATGGCAGAGAGGCACAGGGTCTCTTGCCAGCTCCATCCCTGAAGTGGTTATTATTGCATCAGGCCACTGGGAGTTTCATTTGTGTGTTCATTCATTCTGCAGTGGTAGATTATGAAATCTATTCTCAGAAAAAATACATCTTAGAACTGGCCATGATATTCAAGTTACTTAAGATTGAAGGGAATAGCAAGTCAGGAAGGCTGGAGCTCTGATCTTGTACCTTAATTACAGAGTTAAGATGGAGTGGCCTTGTGTGATATACTGGGAAGTTTTCTTACCAGCCTTTCTGTCAGGCTCCTGTCACTGCATTGATCTAGATGCTTAAAACTAACACTGAGATATTTTCAGCTAAAATGGCCTTTGCTGTATGTTAAGAAAGAAGCACATCTTGAACACCTCCTTAACAATATCCATGAAAGATCCCAACATGTCTCTTCAGTAACCATTTACAATAGACCCACACAAGTGGCCTCACTGAGCTGCTCATACCAAGATGAATGTGAGTAAGATGTAGTGAAAAGAGAGATATAACCTTGCTGATCCAGACAACAGCTGGTTCAGGTGACAAATATAAACAAAGAAAATACAGCTTTAACACTTACATTAATTTTTCTCCCATACTCTATCCCAGACAGGCTGAAAATGCTCACTGACAGTTCATTGTGGCATTTAAAAGAAAGCAGACAAAATTGATGAGTAGTAAAGTGGACCCAGAACCAGTTTACAGCTGCAATACATCATAACAATGCAGAGAGTTGAAAGCAGGGCAAGATTTGCCTCCCTTGCCTGCAGAAAGAAATCTCCTCAGAAGATACCACAAGAACTGGTGATTTTGTAGCCTTGCAGGTCTTCCACTTCTGCTTCCAGCCAGAAATAGCAAGTGCAGAAGATCACAAAAAGGCAGTGATGTTGGAGAAAAAAGTCTGATCGACCTCCACCAAAAGTGATTTGATTTGATCCACTTTCAAAACATGAACAAAATTTTGCACTGACTCAGGCTTTGCATTGGCTGGAGCATCCTTAATTTAATTGAGATGTGTGTTAGTGGTATATAGTGATAAGGGAGATCTTCACTGCAACTTGTTCTCAGAAACAGCTAGCTGTGTAAAGGGATCCCTGTAGTAAAGGTTAAGTGTACACTGTATATTATCTGTCTGTCCCTTTTCTTTTTTTCTTTTTTTTTTTTTCTTTTTTTTTTTTTTTAAAAAAAAAAAAAAAGAAAAAAAAAATGTTGTGAAAGTTTAAAAGTATGACCTACAGAACCAGACATGCTGAGACTGGGCAATATTGAAGCCAGAAACAGAAGGGGTTGGATAAAAGGCTTTGTGATATGAATCTCTGTCTCCCCTGCCCTCAGCAGAAAGGCTTAAATATCTCCTTCTTGGACAAACAGATCAATACAAGCTTTTTAACATCTTCAATGAGAGCTCATTAATGCTCTCATGGTGTCCTCTTTTGTGCCCTGGTGACCTGGTGGGAGCCAGGGAAACTGAACTGCAGCTTAGTAATTATCACAGGAATAACACTTCATATCATCTCCTAGAGAAATGTGAATTGTTTTCCTAATTATTCAGGACAGCAGTGAGCAAAAGTGCAAACTAATTGAAAAGACATTATGATTTATTTGAGTATGTGAGATTGGACCTATTAGTTTGGGTTAAATGTTAACCAATAGAATATTTGCTATCTCTTTGAAGAGCTGAATGCTAGGAAAGCACAAGAACAGAAAACTCAATTTCCTACAATTACTTCTTCATTATATGTAGTTTATGGGTTTTCTTTTGCCACTGGATGCATCTGGATATTTCCCCTTATAATGTTGGTATCCAGCTGGGTTCAGGATTTTGAAATCTTTTGAGGATCTGAGTGGGATATAGAGTGACAATTTTTGCTAACACAAATTGTGAAAGAAGTGGGAGATTTATATGGCTGATATATCAAATAATTGAATAAATAATATTTTATTGGATTCAATACCAGATGGGATTTTTTAAGGGGGATCTCTTGTTTGTTTCATACAGACCAGTTGCATGTCCACATATTTTTACATCAGTTTTAGTCTATAATTTTCATATAAGTGTTTGTAAATCTTCCATAAAGGACACAAAGAAATTTTCAGTTTAAAATATTTCCCTTAAACTAAAAAAAGTACAACACATGTGCAAGAAGAAGAGATTAACAGAGTTAAAAATACCTAATATAAAATAGTCTGTGAGGTTACTCACTGCATAGGTGTGACCTGGCATCCAAACTGACCTATTTGATTGAACTCCTGAGTGACAGGGGAAGAAAAGAGGCACTCAGACATTTTAATGAAGCTGGGTCTTCCATAAACACTGAAAATTAGAAAATCAGACCCTCTGCATATGTCTGATTTCGAGCCCTGGCAAACTAGAATACCCAGAATCACTCACTGCCTTTGAAAATTGGAGCCATGTAGTTGAAAATAGGTATTTAATTTATGTAAGAAGTTTGCTCTTTCAAGCACCTGTCTCAAACAGCTTCTTATTATCTACAATGTAGGTTGCCACAGTGCCAAGCTATTACTACTGTATATTAGCCTGAAAATAACACTATGCTCATAGAACTGGGAAAATTCTTTCCATTTTCACAAATAGTGTGTAATTTTTGGGGTGACCCATCTCTTAGCCAGGCACATAATAGCTAATCAAGATACAGTGCAAAGATACCAGAACTCATATTTTTTATAATTAAAATAAAAATAAAAGGGAAAAAAATTAAAAGCACACACACACACACACACAAAAAGCCCTGATCTATTTTAGTCACTTATTATAATCCTATTTTTAATGCAAGAGTTTAATTACACATATTTTCATCATTTCTCATGTTCTGACATATTAATTAAGGATGCTCTAATTCAATTCCAGTGGCACTATTGGCCTATCCTGTAAAAATATTTTCCTGTTTTGGTAAAAATACAAAAACTGAGAGGAAGGTAAAAGCAGCACCTCAGATTGCTGCCTACATGCTGCTGTTTCTTCTTGTCATGGAAATAGCAGACTAATTATTTTATAAAGTGATAGATTTCCCCATCTGTACAGTGTTTGGTGGCACTAACACTTAATAAAATATACATGGGGAAACAGCAGTCTCCTGAAGCAGACTCCTGCACTGAAGTGTGTCTGTCTCTGATGGCAGAGCCACAAAAACAAGTGGAGTGCCTCATACTTTTACAATGATGGCACAGGGACTCTGGCCCCATTCCACTGTCTTTGAAAACTTTGTTAGTAGGTAAGGTTCATGGACTCATATGTCTTCTCAGCTCCTCCTGAAGACCCTCAGGAATTAAGGTTTCTAGTTTAGCAGGCATCACCTTGGGGCTAAAGTAGATGGCTAAGCTTGGTTTCCATTGCTTTTGTCATAATATATTTAATTTTCCCACTGCGAGTTCAAAACCTTACAGCTTCAATATGCACAGGGGCACGTCAGCAGTAGCTGATGACAATGACATGACAGCAAACAGTACACAACCTACAGTCAGATAAAAATCAAAAGCCAGGTTGCCATTCATGATTCAAACACAGCAATACCTGTAGGCAGCAGCCTTTAGAAGCAGCTGCCCAGCAGCGACTCCAGCCCCCTGAGGCTGGGGCTGAAGGGATGGGGTTGCCATGGATGGGTGTGCCAGCTGGACCTGCCTCACCCCACAAGCCAGGAGCAGAGCCCAAACTCCTGCCACCCACCTGGGGCTGTGCTTTTGCCATGCCAAACCACCTCAAAATGCACAAGGGGGTAATGGCAGCAAGAGTGACCGATGGCTTTAGGACAGGCTTGAAACTGAGCCCAGAACCGCTCTGAGAAGCACTGAAGGGCACAGCAAGGCTCCCACAAACACTGACACAGGCACACAAGGGAGACAGCAGAATGGCCTTGGACTCCTCAGTACTGGCAGGTGAATTATGTCTGTGGAAGTTGCTCAGGCTAACATTAACATACACCTGATAAGTATGGCAGTGGGATCTCAAGGTCTCCACTGTAATCCTGCCTTCTTTTAATTCAAAGGAAAGTGTTGTACCTTAAAGCCATGCAGACATGCAACAATCATTTAGCTGTCCCCAGTTCCTGTCAGAGGGACATGAGCTGGTTGTGAATTATTCCCTCAAGAAATCTCGGTAATCTTGACTATTTTTGCATT
This sequence comes from Chaetops frenatus, assembly GCA_013400775.1. Taxonomy (NCBI): domain Eukaryota; kingdom Metazoa; phylum Chordata; class Aves; order Passeriformes; family Picathartidae; genus Chaetops; species Chaetops frenatus. Next base: position 97,109 of record VZTR01003665.1, read on the forward strand.
TCTTAATATATTTTGATTTAAAGCCTAAATTAGACTTAAGCCAGTGATAGTGTGTCTTCTACCACTTTTGAAAATAAATGAGATATGCTGATGCCGAAATGTTGGTAAAAGGGGATTAGGAAGACTAGGCTGCTTTCCACCCCAGTGGCTTTGCGTTACTATTAAGAGGGATGGATTAATATCAGATTTCTGGTATCTGGTTCCTCAGTGATACTGCTTAATTATCCAGATAAGTGATCAGAGTCAAAGCATGAGTGACAGCATAAATAAAAAGAACATACTCTTATAATTTTTTTTTCCCTCAGAAAACATGTATATTAGTTTTAGTATCATAAAGATACATTTTTAAAGTGTTCATTAAAGTTAAAATTTTAAGTAGTTTTTAGATACTCAGTCTAGGTTAGCCATCCTTTAAAAAGTTGCAGTTTATTTATTCATTGACAGGCACAGACTAGTGGCTCAGACTGAAAGACTTCCCAAAACACTGGCCTGCCTGTCCCTGCATTAAGCAGCTTCTTCCACCCATTCCTCCACATCAACTGTTCCATTTGCTTCCTTTTCACTCTCGCTGCCCTATTGCAGAGACCTCACCCTTGCTGAAGGGGGTTGGCCACTGAGGCTGAAAACATCTGATCTCCTGCTCAGTCTGTAGAGGGGAGGCCCATGAATTCCCAGGTTGCTTCTCAGCCCAGATCTTCTTTACAGCTCTGGTTTCTCTTGGCTGGTAATTTTATCCAGTAACACATTTAATATGTGTAAGTGTGTGAATGCACTTGTGTACTTTCAATGTAGACAAGTACTTGGACTGATCAGGATCTTAGAATGGGAGAAAAAGCTTTGGCACCTGTAATTCATTCAAACAGAATTGCTTTGGCTGTGGTTTTTTGTCCCTTGCTAAGTCCTTTTTCAAGAATCTGAGATTGGTGTCAGACATGAGGCAAGGAGTTAAAAATGATTTTAGTAAAACTTCTTGCTGGAAAGTTTTATGTGATCTATGTTTGCCCTTCCTAACTCGACAGCAGGGCAGGATTTCCAGATATCTTGAAACTGAAAGGTACAGTAGAAATTTCTGTGTTGGGGGAGAATGATTTGCTCATTAATTTAAGGACATGAAAGATAAAAGGTTTTTGCTGGGGTAATTTCTCCATTCTGTAAGTAAGCAGGCAAGAGAACAAACTGTCCATATTCACTGAGTTTTAAAAAACAAACAAAAAGCCCTGGAAGAAAATTTGAGGGGAAAAAAAAAAAAAAAGAAGGAAAAATCTGCACAGAATAGGCAGACTAATATGAATACAACCTAAATCATGAACTGGAGCACTGTTTGCTTCTCCAAATGCCCAAAGTTCTTCAGCCATATATATTTTATACTTCATTTCCATATATACTTCAGACTTCATTTGTTTCTAATAAGATTTGCATGCTTGTATTATGCACTGTAGCACACAGCAGCCAGATTTCATACTACAGAGCAAGTCCTTTTCCTTTTCTTTTCTGGTGTTCTGCATTTCAGACATTGCAACTGCTGCCACTTCTTCATAGCCTTTTCCTCCAGTTCTTCTGGAGAAATCCGGATGAGGCTCCAATTCACACTTGCCCTCAACCTTTGCAAGAGAATAGCAATGCAAACAGGTGCTAAGAGAAACCACTCACACAGAGAAAACTGCCTGCCTCTTTTCCTTTTCTGCCTCCTCCAGGAAAGGTGCTAAAACCTGACGTGAATTGCAGATAGAAAAGAGAATTGAAAGCTGTGGACTTGAAAACTCCACACATATTGAAAGCAGTCTAGACCTCATACAGTTCATTCCTGTACTGCATTCTGTAGGTCTCATTTGACAATGACTCAGAAATAAGGAAGACTCATCATACTTGTTCAAATTTGAGTCTGCAGTGGGAGGAGGATTTTTGCTATGGGTCTAGCACCTTCATTTCTGCAGCTGGGGTAAACTAGAGGCTCAAGAAAGTATCTTCCAGGCTTTTGGGTTTTGGTGGTGGTGGTTTGTGGCCTTTTGGGGGATTTTTGCATGGTTCTGATGCTAAGGGGAAAAAGACAATGTGAAATGATCCTTGTGTTTTGGACACACCAGCATACTGGTAACTAAACATAAGACAAAAGGAAAAACAAAAATAAAGTAGAATTTCTGACAATGCTCTACCTTGGGTATTTTATACTCTTTTGTGTGCCATAATTTTCTCCAAGGTTCATCTTACCAAGTCTCATCTCTTGCCAGAGGTTCCTTAATCAAATAAGCCTGGTCAGCTTTTGTATTAGAGAAAGCCAAAGAAAAGCCCTCTAAGCTGCTGTTATTCACTGACTCTCACCTGAGTTAATAATACCATAGCATGGTGTTAAGGACTCTTTAATGTAGGAGGTCATACGTTTAAAGAAGATGTTATTAGTCCTTGGCCATCCTCTGCCATTTATCCCACAGTGTTCTCTGGAGTGACTATTCACATGTCATAATTTAATTGTAGCCAACTGTTATTCTCAGTGCACAGCTATACACGATTTTCACCTCATATCAATCTACACTGTATTTTTTTTCCTGGGAATAAAGCAATATAATGGTATAAGGAAATATGTGTATTTCAGTGTTAGGAAAAATGGTATGGAAAGTGAAAAAGTCTCTGTTCAGTCCTTTCTATGGGTCAGCTCTGTTCTCTTCCTGGAACTTTTATTATTTCACCTTGTAAGGAAAGTATAGAAACTTCCCTAGATTTTCACAGATGCTGCAAGGGCTGATGTAGCTGACCAGGACAGCTAAGTGCTCACAGTGCACATTCTTCATTCTCAGTAGTAGAAGAGCAGGGGATCCCTTGAGTACCTGTCCTCAAACACAAATCCAAGACCATATGGTTTTAGCACACTCCTGAGTCATCTGCTAATGCCACCCCCAAACAAAATGCAATGATAAATAATCACAACATTAAAGCAGCAAAATGTTGTCTGCAGAATTCATATACTTTCCTGGAAATAAACTGGGACTGCCCATCATGCAAGAGAGATGATGACCTTGGTAAATTTTCCCAACAGCAAAAAAGCTCCCCAAATAGCTTAACTTGTAAATATTGTCATATGTACTGCTGGTGATCTCCCTCTGGGCCATCCAACCTTGTTCAGGCTATTTCCAATTGAGACATTTTTTCACCTGAGAATATATCAGGCTCACTTGCAGTCATCACTGCCTGTCCTTGCTCCTAAGCCCTTGGAAGCCCAGGGTGACCAGGAGGAACCATCAAGACCTCTCATGTCTATGCAGTGGGGAGGAAAGTTGCAAATTCCTTGAAATGCAGCTTTCTCCATCCTACAGCTCTCACCTTTAGTTAATCATCCTGGACCCATGAGAAATGCAGTTTTCATAATATTTCTGAAACCACCTCACCACTGGGCCTGGGAAAACCTGGCCCAGCTTACAATGTTTGCATTTCTCCACATAAAATAAATAATGCCAGAACACAGGTCTGAGTGTTGTCCTGTTAAATTTGAGCTGAATACTTTAACATGCTCCTTGGAAAAGGATCTCTAAAGTGTCTAGGCATTGGAATATCATATAGTACAAGATAGAGGAGGTATATCAAGGCATGTGATTAGCAGAAACTGTTTGCATTTCTGTGACACCCATCTATTCTACTTTACATCTAGTTTACTATACTACAGTGGCAAGACATGTTCTGGACTTTATCAATTTTACCTCAATTTTAGAAGTACTAAGAATCAGAAAAGAACATTTCCTGTCTGACTGATAAGTTAAGTCTTAAATTTCACTTCTCATAAATAAAAACAAGCAGAAAATGCATAAAAATATTAACTGCAGTGTTTTTCAATGATTGGTGTGAGTAGATATAAAGAACAAACAAAATTTGTGTCAAGTTGATAGCCTTGGCCACTAATTTGAACCATGAGTGTTGAAACATTTGCCAGTGAGTATGTTACATATGCAAGCACCTTGGGCCTGACTTTATTAAAACCATCTACATTGACTTTGCTGTGCACATACTCTGACATATTCAATACACAGATACAAAAACTACACTACTGCTGTCACAAGTATATAAAATACAAACAAGGGGACACACTATTAAAGGCAGTCTCATCACAGAAATATTACCCCAGTATTAGCCACCTGTGAGGCTAAAGATGAAATACATTATTTTCTCCTGAGCAGACAAGCTACAAAAGAAGACAAGTTCACCCAGAAGTTATAGAGAGGTGTGTGTCAATGATAATTTAATTAAGACCAGGAAATAGAAGGAACATTTTTAAGAATTATTACACAATACTTTTCTCAGTTTATTTTTGAGCTGTGTCTGACTCATCACAATTCTATTTTATGAATAGTTTGAAGGGCTGTTAAAGTTTCATCTAAGAAACGAGATTTGCTTCTCCATTTCAAAGTCTGCTTGTATGTTGTTTTCATTTGGATTTGCTGTAGTATTTATTTATTCCTTTATTTCACATTCAACACCAAAATTTCATGGCTAAAATTTTAAGCAGTCACATCTTCTAGAGAAAAAACATGTGCCAAACTGTGTCACCTCAAAATCAAGACTGTCCACAATGTTTTTGTCAACAGAAGCAGCAATGATATTTGGGTAGAGCCTATGCTTCTACAATGATCAAAGATTTGACAAGGGCTCAGTGCTGAAGCAAGGCATTGAGGTGTCTAGCAGGAAAATCAAAGCATCAAGCTCTATTTCCCCCTATAAAATAATTTACAGCCCAGATTTTACACTGGCTTCACCCCATATTTTGTGGCTGTTGTTTTCAGGACTCACACCCTGTGTAGTTACTGTTCTCTGATACTGCAAAACAACATTTCAGTCTCAAGAACTGTTTGAGAGCAACTTTCACAAGCCCTCAAAGGACTTTATACCAAAATGAAGACAGATCCATGAAAGTCTGATAAGAAAAGAATATTTTGCTTCTCTTTCTCCTGAAGAATTTAGGGTGTCAAGAAGTGTCAGAAATATTTTAATAAAGGCAGTNACATTAAAGTTAGATCTGGGGGCTGATGTAAAATCCATTTATCTTCATTGAGGTTAATGAAGCAAAGATGATATACACCCGTTGAGAATCTGCCTGTGTGTGTGATCAGTTACAATGCTATTTGTTTTTATTGGCTTAGCCATTGATGTACTGCTAGGTGGCTCTGAGATTTTTTTTTAATCAATAAGAGTTAGCATACTTGAAAACTATGCTTCAGTGAAACTAATGCCTGAAAAAGGCTCTCCTGAAACTAGATTTCCTTTGAGATGGAGGTATGGTTATATACTGCAGAAATCAGAAGATTTTAAACTGAATTTTCTGCTAAATAAGTGAGTCAGCACACATTTATCCTCCATGAGAAACAGTAGAAAATTTGAAAAATGAGTGCATCTTTCACCCCTCATAAGGGGTTATCTTGCAGTAAGGGAATATCAAGAGGGAAGAAATATTTCATGCACACAAGATTAAAAAAATAGCATAAATTCCACTTTATAAATAAATGCAAAACAGTCTTAAAAAAAAAGCAACACATTATGAATAGACACCTTTGGAAATAAATTTCAGAAGCCTCCAGAGAGCCTGAGAAAATAACTAGCTTGCACAGCATTAAGTGGAAGGAGTTTCCCTAAGGGAATCAAGGGATCAGAGATATCCTGTCATGGTTAGTCTTTGATAAGTTTGCATCTGTGTCCTTTACACACTGCTGGTAATAAGCTGAGAGATGCAGTGTTACATGGAGGCAAATGGCAAAATTGTTTCTTAGGTTGAGAATACTAAAAGTGATTGATTTTATTGGAATTATATTAGCACAATTTCGCACCCTATTCAAAATGCACAAGGGGAAATGGATCCAGGGTTTGCTTTCTCCCCTCCTCACCACCTCTCTGTGTAGCCTTGAACAGAAGTGCTCAGAGCTGCTTCGAGCACAAAATGAATCTGTGCTGATGAAACTAAACATAAACCAAGACTCTTTGCTGATGCCTATTAATAGTTTTTGACAGACCTAGAGAAACATCACTCAGTTTCTTAAATATGCTTAAAATAGAGCAGGATATGTCAGCACATTTTTGTAAGTCAAAAAGTTCGTAATTCTTGTGGGTAGAGGAAGAGTGCAGGAATCATCTCAGCCAGCACCAGCCAAGAACAGAAGAGATCTTTATCTCCAAGACAGTCAGCCTAGAGTCCATTTCATCAGTAGACATTTATAAGAACTTTTAGTGTGAGTCACTGGATTTATTTCAGATGTCTACCTTTTAATGAGATACACTGATCAGAAAAATACCTGTTTCATTCTGTTGAATATAAAGGAAGCTTATATTGCTTAACTCTGAAGCACATTTTAGACATCCATGTTTGGTTAGATGAATGTCACTTGAGAAGACTGGAAAATAAAACTCTTCTCTGCAAGTGACCATAGTTTGTTAGCTATTTATAATTGTCACAGCAAACACCCCTTTTTCCTGAAATCTGAAATATTTCTTTTTAACTTTATTACTTTTCAAAAGAGGAGAGTAGCCACTTGATCAAGGCTCCTTCAGGCTTCCTTTCATACCAGGAATTAGTGACAGAGGTCTGTTTCAAGAAGCAAATCAGACTCAATACCTTGCCTACAACTGCATAGAGCCCAAGACAAAAATAAGAGTTAAATTTAGCCAGACAAGCTCTGATTCTGAGGAATTGCAATACATGAAGCCAGAGATTTAAGGTACTTGTTATACCAATAAATACAAAGCTCATAACATTTAGACCACCTAATAAACTCTAAAATTTGCCTTTCTGAAAAACTGAGCTGCAAAACTCTAAAATTGAACAAAATCCACTGAAAACTCAGAGAGAGAGGAAAAAAAATGTTGCAAGTAAAATTTTCACCCCATGGACTATTCTTTTGAATACTTCCACACACTGCTTCATATAAGGAATTAGTATTATTTGAATTGTCTCTCCTTTTCATTGGTATAAATCAATAGTGACACAATACTGTGTGGAAAGATAAACCATGGTTAGAGCTCTTGTAAATTACTTGATGTTACATATTTCTTGTAAGAAATGAGAATTCATGGGAGACGAATTCTTGGAAACATGTCTAATATGAGGAAGTGTCACCTAAAAAATATAATGATACATTACAATAAAATTGGAAAATTTCATTTTGATCACTGCTGTTAGTTGTCATCCAGAACTACTATTACATTGTGATTAAAAAATAAGTTAAAATAGGAAAACAAGTAATCTGATTTAATCAAAACATGGCAATTAAACAAAAACATTTTCTAATGCACAAAATTTAAAAGCGTTTTGAAAGCATTGATTTTGTTTATTTTATGTAAGAGAAAAAAAATCACAGTTCTTATTTTTAAACAAAAATATCACTCTTCTTTCTACCTTGTTAACCACACAAATCTATAGCGAATGAGAGAAAAATCACACACCTAAGAAACCAGGAAGTCATTTAAACCCATACCCCCAAAGACCTAATTTTTATGGCTCTAATTCCCATAAAACATTTCAATCTGACATAATTTATTTAGATGCTAGGAACTTCATAAGGACAGGGAAACTAGAAATATGTAGAAAAGACATGAAAAATGAAACCCCTACAGTAGCCTAAGCATGTTAATAACATATTCCTGTAATAACTGGAGAAAAACACAATATGCACAGTATGTTTTGCATGAATTATTTATTTTACCTACATACATATACTAGCACACGAAAAATGTCTTCCCAAATAATTGTGTGTTGTTAATGGGGAAATAGTACAGTCTCATATTTTGGTAATATCTTTCATGGAGGCCACTTTATTCACCTGAAGAAGTCAAAATAGCTGAAAATGGTGGCCCACCAAAGAATGGAAATATTTGCATGTGGTGAGGTTATAATGTGAGCCAACACTCTGGGGCTGAAGTTCAGAATCACCAGGCACAGAGTGAGCACAAAGGCACAGGAGTCTGCCTGCCACCCCCCTCCCTGGGACTTGTTATCAGAGGAAGATCTTAGCAGCACAGAAACTGGTTTGTCATTGACTTATCAGGGACTGAATTTCAGGCCTGAAATTTCAAAGAAATCCAAGACAAGTGTTAATAATATATCAGAATATAAATAGGCTTAGCAGACGGTGCCTCCACCTTCCTGCTTTCCATTACCTACCACCATATTTTGCCCTAATTCAAATACTTGCTCCACGTAAAGACAGAGCTTCCAGTGAAAAACAGCAAAGCCATCACAATAGCATCAGTAAAATTTTTTAATGAGAGCAGATGGGAAAAAAATATTTGGAGGTGGACAAATGGGGGTATCACTCTCCTGGGCTCATGGCAGGAGTTAGAGGGGCACTGACAAGAGCCTTTGCTATCTTTGACAGCCACCTGATTAAACTTAATCAGCCTTGGATGCATTCCCCTCTGATTTTGCCCTTTATTAGCCTCCTTAAAACTCATCAGTGACATTGAACTCACAGGAGCTGTTCATCTGCTGGAGCTGCAAGTTCTACACCTGTATCTCATATTCTGCTTGCACCTCTCTTTTCTGTAAGAAAATTATTATAATGATGAAAAGGGGAGGTAAACTTGTTATAGACTCACTGCAGACATATTTATTTCCATCTCAAATGTGAATAGTATGCCTAAGATGTATTGTCCCAGTTTCAAGTGCATTGTGTTACTGCAACAGGGCAAACAATTTAAAAATAGCATATACAGAGAGGAATGCAAAATACCTGTGCATTTTATGCACTGTGTATAATTATGATTCCATTGTAAAATAATAAATGTCATTTGAGAGCCTTGAACCGATACTGAAGAATGCTTCTGTGCTTTTAATGACAATTTTAAAGGTTTAAGCAATATCTATTTACCAATGTATTTATACAACCCTAGTAAGTGTAGTCAATGATAGCAAAACAACAATTACAGAGGAAAGCTTTTCCTAATGTTTTATCTCATAGGCCATTCTTGCCAAACAAAAGGAGCTGAAATGACCTAGTTATGTGAGTTCTTTCCCTTCTGCCTCCTGACAAGAATCTACAGGCCCTAAAGGAACCTGGATCGAGCATTTTCTTCCCTGGAGAAAAATTATTAACACTAATCCTTGTCTTTGAACACAGCAACCTTTTGATTGGTGTAATTGAGCTACATTACTTCACTTTTCTACTTCTGTCACAGCATCCTATAGATGTAACACAACTGAATTCATGAGCCTCATACAGAAAGGGTCAGAGTATTAATATGTTAATAGTGTGCTGGCTTGCAAATTATGGTTTTTTATAAAGTCTCAGTTAATTACATTGCAAGGTTTTGAAGCCAGACTGAATTTTACTCCTGTAAATTTGCAATGCTAAGTGTCCTTAAGTAGACAAACTGAGAGAACTTCACAAGAATTTGGATAAAATACTTGGACCTGATTTTTACAAGAGACATCTGGTTTTATAGATGCCAAATCTCATGTGCATGACTAGCTGTTACATGCCTGACCATGTAAAATGCAACATGCTTGCTTCTTTTCTTTTGGTATCACATGTTGAAAAGAAAAAAACAAAAACAAATAAACAAACAANACCCTACTTAAACCCTCTGTCATTTTCCAGCCTGGGCCAGTGTCAATCCATCTGAAATGACTCATCAGTTCATTGAAGTAATTTTAGACAGTGATAAAAATTATTAATAAACACTGGGATGCATGTCCACTGCACTGCTGGGATATGGCAAAAAAGTTGCAACAGCAGTTTCTAGATATCTCATTAAAACTGAAAAAAGTAATATAAAAATATATCATTCAAAGTCCTCTTAATCTAATGATGTCCCAAAGGCAATTGAGGACTTTTCAATTTCCATTTATCTGGAGCCTCCTGATTGCCATGTGAGCCAGCTTTGGGGAGAATTTTGTGCCATGGAAATCGTAAGTGCATCTCAGCAGAAGACAAGGGAAAAAAATCAGGCTGGACAGGGTTTTGAGTAATCAGATCCCAGTGCAAAACCTCCATGCCCACAGCTGGGGGGTTGGAACAGGATGATCTTTACAGGTCCTTTCCATTCTGTGATTCAGTGAAAAAAATGTGCTTGGGGGAAATGACCAATGCTGAGAATTAAGAAAAGAAATAATGTAGGAAATCTGGAGCAAGGGATTTCCCACCAATCTATTCTGAAAGTGACAGAACCACTTCTAATATAAAATGGCTTCACTCTGAGTCATACCTTTAAGGAATGTGAAACCTCTCTGATTGGAATCTATCCCCACACACTCTTGGTATAGAAAATCTCTTTGTGTCTGTGATGTCAAAAGCACTTTTAAAAGCATTTACCTTTGTCCAGGTCAATCTTTTCCTTTCATCCCTGTTTTTCAAACTAGCATTGAAGGAAACATGCAGGAAAGGGGAAAGGAGAAAGCTGGAGATGCTTCTGGCTTTGTCCCTCATGAAAGGGAAGTCAGGATCCCTATGGTTAAAGACAAGCAAAGAGGAGCTCAGTTTAGCTCTTTCTCCAGGTGATGCAGATAATATAAAGTTATGTTCCCAAAAACAGGGGTGGACAATCTCATGGCTCCTGGTGAGAAGCTGAACTACAAATCTGTCTCTGTCCTTACCCTGCCAGAGAGCTCTACTGTGACCTGGGACAGGCCATGTCTCACAGGGCTGATCTCATCCAGCTTTAAATGTCTGCAGCATCAACACCTGAGCCAGTTACCCACGTACCTTTTAGTGCCAATTGAGAGAAACTGGCATCTCTAGGGATTGTTTTTTAATCTAGTTGAGTTTCTTCTTCAAGAGAAGCTATATTGTATAAGTTACAGAAATATGGACTTTATCAGACTGCTTCCACCACTGCGTTTTCTATGTATTTGGGCCTTTTCCTGTGCTTTTACCTGACTTTGCTACTTGGATTCTCTTCACAAAAGATGAGCGTTACCAAGATGCAGCTGGTTTGCACAAGGTCAGATTTTCTGTTTTCTCTATTCACCTGGAGAGGAGGTGACAAATGTACTACCTGGAAGTCAGGAAAAATTTTATTTTGCGTTTATTTTCAAATAAATTGATAGAATGGAAAAGAAAAGTTTTCTGATGCTGGCTTGTGTAGGAGTAAGAATATGTTTATACCCAACATATAGCACAGCAGAGACTCAACAGTAGTTCAGTTCCTTGGGCTATGGAATAACAAAAATATTACTTTAAGATATGTAGGTCTATGGCCATTACTTTATATTTCTTATCAAGGGAATTTGAAATATTAAATCCATCACTCCATCCAGTGTTTTGAATAGTGAGAGCCTTACTTTTGTTACATCCTTCAATTCTGGGATGTCTTCATAATGACAGTGTTCCAACTATTCTAAACTCTTTAGAGAAGGATTTTGTTACCTACAGGTTATATGTAGACATAAGTGATAAGGCAAAAACTGAATATGAGATGTTGTATAAATTTAGAACTGATCCTCAAAAATGCCTTTGAGCTCCTGGTTCTGAGACTCAAAAGAGTTTGCATCCCTTCCATGTAGGAGTCTGAAAAGAATTCTAGTCTTTTGCCTTTGTTTCCCACCCCAACTTTCATATAGCTAATGTGTAAAAACTGGAACTCAACATTTGCCTAAAACTTAGTGTTAAATATAGCACCTGGCTCAAGTAGTCCAGAACACTCATTCTCCACCTCTTCTGCAGTCACAAAGGCTTCTGAAAATCTATCAAAGGACCTGCCACTGAATGGAGGTGAAGTACCAGTGAATGCACACCATGATGTGGTGTATATTACTGCAAGTCATTCAACTATTGACATTAGATTGTTGGAATATAAAATGCAGCTCTATCAAGAAGTGGCTGCAAAGGTTTCCTTTTACCACTATGATCTTGAGCAATCATGGGAAATGGTCAAAAAGTTTTCACCCACACCTGGGCACCCTCACCTTCCCGGAGGTGAAGGTCACCTCTGCCACCACACAGTAACATGCTAGCTGATCTCATAGCAGCCACCAATTCCATACAGTGGAAGCCAGGACAAGAATACATCTTCAAAAAAGCAACTTCTGTGGGGCATCTTTCAGTGGATACTGGCTCTGAAAGAAAGAGAAAGCACAGGAAAAATAGGAACATCTGCAGCCCGTGGACAGCTATTCCTCCTTGTTAATATCAGCTCAGGTTGTGAAAAAAGACTTTCCTCGTTGGTAGCATATTTTAATAGATGATTTTCTGCTCTGCACAACCTTTAAAAAGCATATCAAAACCAATAGCCAATGACTTTTTATCAGGTGCTGATCTAGGCTGGTGGTTTTAGTGGTCTTACTGATTTGCAGTGTCAGCTAACTGCAAAGCAAAAGCTGCACCTGCTGAGTGGCTGCTTTCTCACCACAGCTGATCTGCTGGGAGATGTGCTGCAACTTTTTTGAGGGGCAACAGGTGGAGGGATACCAGGCTGTCCCACTGTCCCCACCTCACTGCAGTGGTAACAGGTCTGGGTGCACCCTGTTTGCCCATATTATGGTTATACCCTACCACCACAGCACCCTGACCAGCAGTGGAGTACTGAACAGATTGCCACTCATTTTAGAAAGGATATAAAGACCTGAGCCATGCTATCTGTTAGGAAAAAAATGCCTGGAATAATCAGGGATTTCTGTGTTTCATGAAGAAAAACAACTTCTATATTTGACTACACAGACAGATTAATAGATGGATATACAATGAAAGGCTCAGATCTGGAGGTGGATATAAAGATAATACAAGTTGTTTTGGTGATGCAGTCTCAGGGTGCTCTCTGGTATATATTATATGCTGTTTCCATCCTCTCATACTGATCAAAAGGTAATGTAATATAGGGGTGCAGAGTTAAGCACAATGCAGTCTGAAAGGACTGCAAGTCTCAGATAAGCCAGTGTGTTTCATGTGAACCATTCCATTTTTATATGTGAGCCCTGTTCTGCACACTTTGTATCAGCAGTTCTCGTGCACTGCAATAGCTACAATGCCACCAGGGCTGCTTCTGTGGGTAGCTGCTATATGGGCTAAACAAAGCCATTTGTCTGTGAACATTTTGATAGCTTTACCCCACAGTGTGGGGCCTGAGCATCTACAGTTTCAATCTACCATTTAGTCCCAATGTGTCATATGCCAGCACTTGTTTGTCTAAACACATCATTTAAGAAAACACATTAGTGTTTTTAGTCAATTATCTATTCCATTTGTTTTCTTATCTGCATGTGCTTTTGAATGGTTGTCTTAGCTTGCTACTGTGGTTCTGTGAGGTGTGTCCAACACTCAGAACAATATTTCTCATGCTCACTGAAGCAGAGAAAGAAGAGCTGAAATCAGCAGAGATGCATTCAGCATGCATGCTTGGATTTGAGTCTTCCATTCTTTCAAAATAAAAATTCCCAGGAAATCAGAGACAGCCTTTACTGAATCTAAAAGCCCTGTAGGATCAGGCATCACTAAGGATCAGACCCATAATTAATACTTTAGTGGCTTTAGTGCAGGCATACTGAAAACAACTTGGTGCTTAGGGAGCTCTGAACAGTCCTGGAATGACTGGTGATTGGTCTATAATTTTGTGAAAAAACAGAGTTTTGTCTGGGAGTAGAACTTCTTCAACCTTGGAGTCAATGGCAGATTTTCCCAAGTTCATAGAAAAAAGGGCTGAAAGGACTTCTTCCGCCATCCAGTCTATCAGCTTGCAATAGTGCTGATTTATTTCCCCTCCATGTTAGTGAGAGCAGAGCTACAGGCAGATAGAGGTCAGCCCTAAGACTGAAGTTTCCGCAGGACTCTCTCGTCGTTCTTGCAGCAATTGGCTCTGAAGTGCCACAAAAACACAGGAGTTCTTGTTCTTTCCACTGCTCAACAGGCTCCAAGGAGTGAATACCACGTCCTCTTCATTCAGGATCTCAGGCTGGATTTGAACTGAAGCTGCTGAGGTGAAAGAGCTTGACAAGGCACTCTGCTGCCTTCCTCCAAACAGCTGGAATAACGTCAGAAACCTTCTGTGCATCTCTCCCACACTTTATTCTGGAGGAAAATAATGCACTGGCTAGTGAGCCATATTTTTTTAAGATAATAGCAAAGTATGTCTAATTCAAGCCAACTGAACTAATTGGACAAAAAAGGATGCAAACAGCCCAGCCTACCAGACTGTATTTAAAACTATTGTTAGCAATCAATAAATCCTGCTGGATTGTTTGATTTCATTAAAGATGTATTTGTTACTAAGCAGCTGGCACCCAAACAGCTGCTTTAAATAGAGAGATATTTTTCCTGCTCTATTTTATCATAGTCTTCATTATTTTATTTGCACATTTTCAGAGACAATGACTACTGAATAGAATCAAAATGCAGATAAGCCTATCTCTTCCTTGTCTGAGCATGTGGTGGGTCAGGGGAATGCATAGGAGAAATGACAGCCTGCTTTCCTTTCTACTATCCCTGAACATTATCTTTCAGGCTTTCAACAGTCAGTCATGAGTATAAAACCAAGCCTGAGACTGGCTCACTGATTAAATAATAAACTAAAGATATCACAGCTTCTTTTCAAAGCCCTGAATTTGTTCTTTCTGTGAATACTGACCTGAACATTCACATCCATCGAGCAAAGTGGTCACAAAATGAGGGCTCCCTGGTGTTATAATACTGCTTCACAGTGGAGTTAGTTCCTTTTAAAGACCACTTTAAAGTATATTTAAACTGAACCCTACCCAGATGAAACATCTACCCCATTATATAACACATATAATGAAGGTAAGAGTTTTTGTGTTACATTTTGATAGCAAACCTGGTAGCCTTCCCTTGTGGCTATGTTGTCACCAAACAAGAGCATAAGCAGCTAAATCATGGATAGCTTTTAGAACAGAAAGCAAAATCAGATAACAAAACAGCCACAAATTTGAAATCAGTCCCAGCATCACCTGGGCGTGTTCAGCTGAGCCAAATTTCAGAGAATAATGTGGAATCAAGATAAACTTAGATTTTGTTGATCTCCAGTCAGATTTGGCCTCACTGTGGCCATTGTGATGCTCTTAGTTCTGTACTCACATGCTCAAGTAGGAGGACAGTCAGCAGGAAGACCAAGGTGACACTCCCTGCCAGCAGTCTGCCACCATGCTTTGGGCTCAGAAATGTTTATTTGTATCCCTCTTTCATGTCCCAGTAGAGCTGGGCTTTGGGGCTACTGATATGTTTGCAGCCCTGCTGGCATGACAAGGGAGAAAGGTGTCCTTTGCTGTCCTTATTCTTAATGGTTGCAGAGGACTTTATTTCAAATTTGTAACTCTTACTCTACCTCAGATCCTCACTAACCTCACATCTTTCTCTGTTCTCATGATGTTCATATTTGTGTGTAATGCACATCCATCACCCTCAGTTAAGATGCTCATGGTCTAGCCTTTATCACCCTCAGTTAAGATGCTCATGGTCTAGCCTTTATCACCCTCAGTTAAGATGCTCATGGTCTAGCCTTTATCTTCTCCTCAAGTGGCTGAGAGTGGGTGTATAAAGGCTTCTTCCAGGGGAGCCCCAGCAGTTTTCCTCAGTGGTGTTCTCAGATAGCTGGGAAATCAAGTACAGTTCTCAGTCAGTATGAGGTCACAGTCATGGCATTCAGAGTACAGTATGGGATGAAGGAAAGTATTTCTTTTTAAATGAATGAATTTTTTGGATTGCAGAAAATATGTAAAGCAAAAGCAGGAATGGTTAGCTAGAAAACCAAAACTGAAAAAACAGTCCCAATGAACCTTTGCACAGTCATGTGGTACAGATAAATCCATGGTGGCCAATGGCCAGTGTGGACCATGTGGCCCAGCTGATATAGATCAGCACTTTACTGAAGTTGTGAGGTACTTGGATCAAGGGGTTTAATTTCGTTTGATTTTGCTCTATCATCAGCACAAGCAGCTGACATCTCAAAGTAAACCCAAATTAGAGAGATCTCTCCTTGAAGACAAAAAAGGACTGAACCACATTGATGCTGACTTATTTTAACTTCCCTTTGAATTTTATGAGGCAGATCCTGAGCTGACGTCATTAGAGCTATGCTGATGTGCACGACCCCAATCCAAACAAAGCTGAAAGGCCTAATTACAGAAACATCACACAGCACTTCATTCTTGCAACATTTCAGACTCTTTGACAATCAGGTGGTGGCAAGAACCTCCTAAGGATAAAGCTTGACTGTCAAGCTTGTTTCTAGACCAAAGAAGTTTGTGTAAACAACAAAGTTTTTAGACTCACAGAGCAAACATTTTGAAGTCTGCCCAACACTAATTATCTGTCACACCTCAACCTATGGCCATGCAGGTTCTTTGCAGAGAGCCACAAGAAAAATGAAGCAGTAGGTATTTTTTTAATACCCATCTATTCCTCTGTAGTTTGAAAAAATAAAAATCCTATTTTAGACAGGTAAAATGTTTCAATGGAACTTTAGATTCATCCTAACATCTTAGGCCCTGCTGTGCTGACCCTCCTCCCCTTTCCCTCTGCTCTCTGCAGAATTCGTATGCAAAATCCACGAAAAGATTTTGGAACAGGCCATACATCCAAAAGCTTTTGACAAGGAATAGGGACTACTTGAAAGAAAAGGTCCTCTGAAGCAGCTTTTCTTTTTTCCTCTCCTCTTTTTCCCCCTGAATTCATGCACCTCTTAACAACTTCACTGGTACCTTAGCCTGTGTGGGCTAGGTCCAGCACAATAAATGAAAGACTGCAAACTCTCTGTGTTTCAGACACTGATGGAAGGGAGAGGCTGTGCATGCCAAAAAAGAACCTGTCTTGCTTAGGAAGCATGTGCTATATCTGACACTTATTAGCTCCTGTTATAAACCAGAGGACAACATATTTTCATCATAAAACACAGCTCTAACATAAAACTTTGGGCCAGATATTTGCAAGCAAAGTTGTCAATGATAATTCCTCTCCATGAAACCTGAGCAAGAGTGACTTTCAGCAATTGGAAGAATGGCTTTTCACATATTGGCACAGATTAAGTAGGGCATGTAGAATTAAGATGGGGCATCTGCCCACATCAATTTCAGGCAACTCAGTGTTACACCTTAATCCTTCAGTATCCCACCCATTACTTGCAATGGGCATCACAAAGTTTAGTAGATGTGTCTAAAGGGGTCTTAATACCTGTGTGTAAATGTTAGGTCCATTGCCCCAGCTCAGGAAACCAGCAGAAATTGATGCAAGAACAGAAGGAACTTTCATGCATAATGTTTTATTCCTGGCCGATTTGGGAAATGGAGGAGACTTTCCTACAGCCCCCTAAATCCTCTGTGCTTTGCCTGCCCCATAACATCCCAGTAGCTGAAATAAATCATACTCTGAGTCTAGTACAACACAGAGAAACAAGGAGCAACATAAAGCAACTAGGTGTTCAAACAAATATAAAAGTAAGGTAAAGTGATTTTTGTACATAGATCATGGATGAAGTTTGACTGCAGGTTATGTTTTGAACCGTGTGATCTTTTGTAAGGGTTCAAGAGCTGACAGACCTGACTTGTTGAAATGTGACCATCTGAAATTCTCATTGATATGATCTACTGTATTGTTCTCCACTAGACCCTATTGGTGGAATTTACCTGGCTTAAATATTATATAAATCGAGTCTTCATACAGGAAAATACTTCTTTTGAAATCTCAGACATGTGGTTAAGTAATCAAAGCTTAACTGTCAATGTGAAGCTCAGCCAAGCCATGTATATGATGTTTGCTTTTAAATATGGATATGGACTTAGACACAACTACATCTTGAGCAAATATCTCATTCTCTTGCATTTAGTGTGGTCCAGCTGTGTCCTAGGATAGTTATGGCAATTCACTTTATGTAATTTATTACATAATAGAAATATATTAGAGTGTAAGCCTCAACTTAAATGGTGTTACTTTAACTGATAATATTCAGCCAAAGACCTCTGTTATTTCAGTTTAAAGGTCACATTTGTCAATTTAAATTAACCCTGTTAAATTAAGATTTAATCTCTGTCAACAATAATCAGACTTCAATCAAGTGGAAAAGTGTCCATCCTTCTTTTGTTCCTGCTTAGCTACATCACTTCCAACTTGGGCTTCTCTTGAGAGAGAGGTCATATTTTGATGAGCATTACCCTGGCTTGCTTTCCTGCTTGTCTGTGTATGCTACAGCAGCCAGGTAGAGTCCTAGGCAAGGGAATGTGTCTGAAGCAGTGCCAAAATAGTACAGGGACTGATGAATGTAACCCACCCCCTGTCTCAGAGGTGGCAGAATAACAAAATGCGCTCTTGACCACAAACACAACTTCTGCAGTGCGGTCTGGCTCAGAAAAAATCAACAGTCTCCTACCAGAAATATGTAAGGTAACTCAGGTCTTAGTTACAGGGCTGTTCTAGGTTGCAACTAAGGATGTCTTTTAAATGAGACAAAAGGAGCAAAGTTTGGTCACAGAGATGAATTTAACTGAGATAACAGACCAAAAGTACAGGCTCAGTTTTCCTGTGCTCACAGCTGTGCAAAAGCTGAGCAGATATTTCACAGTGTGGGACAAAACAGAGGCCAGGCTACAACACACTATTTTTGGGCAGCTTAAAACAGCAGGAGAGCACATCTGCCCACAGTACCTTAGGACAGCCCATCTTTCATTAAATGGCAAGAGAAAAAAGATGAAGTATGACCAAATTGTAGTAGAATATACACCTCACCTGTGAGTGTCAGGGCAGCCACAAACACAGCTGTGTGAAAGAACAGTTTTGTAAAGTTCTAATCTCCACCCTGACTAACACACTCACAGCTTTATCCACTTCCCAGGCACCCAGACTTAAATAAAACTATAATGTTTCCTGTGCCTGATTCACAAAAGCCTCACCAGTCCTACAGAATATAGCAGGCAAAGAAAGAACAATTAGGAGGAATATTTAAAAGCATTCTTTTCATTATACTTTGGGGAAACATTTTTTTTTTCTAATTTCCTCGATGATGTGTTGTATTGTGCTGTCACTTTGGGCTTTGTCAGTCACGTCTGCCAGTGTAATACAGGATGACTGACACAACATGTGACATGTCACCATGAAATGCATCACTTGGAAACTTTGGCAAACACATTGAGGAGGAGAGATTGCAGCAAAAAGGCTGACTTTCTTTCCTTTCTTTCTTCCTTTCTTTCTTTCTTTTCTTTCTTTCTTCCTTTCTTCCTTTCTTTCTTCCTTCCTNTCTCTCCTATTTTCTCTTTCTCCTTAAAATAAACGGGGAAACATTTATTTTAAAGATAAAGGCATAACCAGCAATAGCACATACAATTATTCTCTGAGTGAAAGGACTTGTTAGCCCTTTATTAACCATGGGAGAAACTGTGACAGCAAATCAGCAGGCTAAGAAGTTAATTTCCACAAGTGGCCTGAAAAAAAACTTACGCTTTTTAACCTGCCTTTAAGAGGTTTCATTAAAATATTTTTGGTTGTCATAATAGGTAGTGAAGCTTCTATAAAAGCAAATTCTAGCCCTAGTGAAACTGCTAATACAGACATAGAGGGAACTTCACATTTTAACAATCTCATCCTGATGACAGGGTGGAAGTGTAATAGCCAGAGAAGCACCCAGCTGTGAGACTGACATCAGCTTCTTTAGGCTGATGGAAATCAGGACAGTTTGCATTTGTTTCTTTGACAATCTTGGAAATGCCCTGATTGCAGGAGCTGGTGGAGACTTTCCAGGAGTTTTCCATATTTCACTCTCTAGATTGTAAATTGTTGTAACACACAGCAATGTACATCTGTAATAAAGAATGTATAAATACTTCTGAAGTTATCAGGCAGGCAGACCTGCAGAATTTAATTAATTTGAAGAAGTTAATAAGCTTCTTTCTTGAATTCCTTGGAAGACTGGGTGTATTGTGTTTTAACAATAGTAGTGTCTTAGAAGTGCCAAGCATTACCCAAATAATCCCTCCTGACCCATTACTTTCTGGTTTTGAACTCAGAGCTTGGATGCAGTGCAGTGGTCCTTATTACATCCCTTTATACACCTCTGGTTTTTGGAGGTCAAAACAAATTCTTCATTAATAGCTAGTACTACCCTGTACCCCATAGTGAGCATAAATAAGGAAAAAAAACACCAGTGCAATGAGTGCACAAAGTCTGTGATGAATGCCTGACAATTTGTTGCTTTTATTAAAATAATTGTAAATTTTGCACACTCTGTATGTGTTTAACCTTACACCTGGATATTTTTTCTTCCTTAACTTTGGAACTTGTTCTCTAAATTTCAAGAAATATGCTGGACATATAATTACATATTTATGTATTTCTATACATATCTATTTTAATAGTAGTTTAAATACAGCATTTCTGTTACTTCTTCTTTTGTTCTCTTTCTTTTTCTCATTCTTTTCTATCTACATTAGACCTTTCACCAAACCTCTATTAGAAATATGTCAGTCAAGTATTTGTGCACTATTAACTATGTAGTCCTAAAAAAATGTTCATGGACAGTCTTTTTCACTTGCTTTAGGGAAATATTACCAGTTTATTTCAAAGTTCAAGTTCTAATGATAAAATATTAAATTATTTCATTTCTTTGGTCTATGATGCAAGACTTGGATGGTGATAGCTGAAAATAGCTCTTCTATGAAGAGAAATCTTTTCTGTAATTTCTCTCTTCTTTTTTTTCTGCTGCACTTTAATTTGTGATTCTTTTGCGTGGTGCGCTATTAAAAAAAAAAAAAAAGAAAGAAAGAAAGAAAGAAAATAGAAAAAAGAAAAAAGAAAAGGATTATCTCAGTAAGTAACTGCAAAAAAAAAAAAAGACACCCTGAAGTTTAACTGACTTACTCATTACCGTGTGAACATCTTGCAGGTTTGCAGAGCAAACTCTTCTCAAGAGGTTCGTGGGAAAGGTGTCTGCTAAAGGAAGGATATTCAGTGCTGCTGTTCTTACATACTTGCACTTTTATCACTTCCTACCATCTCACTGGTCGTTAACCTCAAATGTAGGACAAACTGCTAGAAGTGCTATTATGAGGCACTGCTAGGGTATCACAGGCTGGTTAGGAAAAGAAAACAGTGCAACAGTTAACATCTGTATTACCAGGCAGTGATACTCAGCAATCATAAAGTCCACTATTTCTTACTGCTCAGTTTGTTTCAACCTGTTTTTGTGAAGAATAAGAAAGCCTTGGCAAATGCCTGGCAGTATTTAGGTCTTAATTTGCAATTTACTGAGCATCTCTATGTAGCTGCTGTAAGTCCTTCTGGGGTTTGTAATAGCAGGAGGCCAGAGTGCTTGCAGCTTTTTCTAGATGCAGAGGAGAGAAAAAGCCACCCAACACCTGTTAAAAAAAGGCACTGCCTCTTTTAATGTTGCCTTGAAATGCAATCAGTGGGGGAGAGGGCAGATATTAGGGTTTAAAGAAAGTGTGTGTGGAGGGGCTGGTCTCAGTGGACTAAGAGAAAAAAAAAAAAAAAAAGGAGAAAAAAAAAAGAGATGGAAAAAAAAAAGAAACAGTTAAATTA
>VZTR01003665.1:118557-141282 GCA_013400775.1 Chaetops frenatus
AAAAAAAAAAAAAAAAGAAAGAAAGAAAGAAAGAAAGAAGAAAAGTGCCTTATATAAGCAATAACATTTGGGTATTGCAGCTTCACCCAGCCTGAGAGATGCAGACAGGAAGGAGCAGTGATCCTGAGAGGAGGGCCATTGTACATGGAGAAGTCAGTGACCCAGAGCACAGCTGGCCTGAGAGTGCCCAGGCAGAGGACAGCCTGGTCCTCAGGCCTGGCTGAGCAGCTTTGCTGCCCAAATCCCCAGCTGCAGGTCAGCCCCTGCCAGAGCACTGTGCACAGGAACCCCTGGGCAGCTCTGTTGGGTACTGGCCCCTCACCACCTCCCTGGCCTTGCCTTTATCACTCAGTGCACCAAGAAGCTCTCATGGGAAACTCCTTTCTTTCTGACTGCAA
The DNA here is from genome assembly GCA_013400775.1 of Chaetops frenatus. NCBI lineage: Eukaryota > Metazoa > Chordata > Aves > Passeriformes > Picathartidae > Chaetops > Chaetops frenatus. Next base: position 118,956 of record VZTR01003665.1, read on the forward strand.
AAATGACAAGTGGTGTCATTTCCTTCTAAGAAAATCCTACAGTACCTGGAAAGACCAAAACCTGAGAAACCTTGCAACCAGAGAATCATTTGGATTGGAAGAGATCTTAAAGATTATCTCATTCCAACTCCCCTGCCTTGGGCAGGGACACCTTCCACTAGACCAGGTTGCTCAGAGCTCCATCCAACCTGGTCTTAAACACTCCAGGCATGGGGTCATCCATGACTTCTCTGGATCTGCAGGGGATGCTGCTCAAGGAACAGAGTGCTGTTCAGTCTTGCTCCACTCAGGTCTCCCAGAATCTCAAAGGCTGTGTGGTTATCTGTGCTATTTTCATAATATTAGCTCAAATAGAAAGCATTTTAATCAATTTCTCATATAATACCCATTCATTCTTTCAAAACAGACCTGCATCTCCTGATGCATTGCCCAAAGCAGGATGGAGATGTGGATCAGGGGGCAGGGACCAGCTGTAAGGGACCAGTGCAAGCCCCCCATTCAGGGGATGATGTGATGAGAACGGGCAGAGAGATCCTGAATACTCCCCAGTGAACTCAAAAACTGAAACCAAACCATGAGCCCTGAAAAATCCTCTCACTCTTCTGAGAGGAAAGACATCAAGCTCTGTCCTTGCATGCAGGGTGCCACTCTAGACCAAGCAGAGAGTAACTCCTGCTCCCCATCAGAGCCCTCTCTGGGCTGTGCAGGCTCTCTGGGCCCCGGTGCAGGACTCAGAGGGCACAAACTGTCAGAAAATGTTCTGCTTTGGATTCGCCCCGAAACAACAGCAGAGTTTCCTCTTTCTAATCTCACAAGGGGGAATCAAATCAGGGAGAGGGAAATCGGTGTTGTCTGACTGTTACTTCAATACTCAGTAAACCACGTGTGTATGAAAACAGTTACCTTTAGATGAAAGAATGATGAGTGCATTAAGTGAACATGGGTAGGAGAAGATGATCATAAAATGTTTCATTGTCATTAATGCACAGAGCGGTTAATTAGAGAAATAAAGAATTAAGAGGTTAGACCTCTCATTAATACTAATCTAGTCCTCATGTTTCTATATTTTAGTACTATCTGGTGTACCTGCATATATTTAATTTACAGTGTGGGCTAAGTAATGCCCACTATAGCTAATGTTTTTGGCATAGCCATATATTCTTGAAAGCTTATTTTGGGATTAATACTTTTCAATATTGTCCTTTGATCTGCAGTTAATTTATGTTTCAAGGAGACAGAGGCTAAAATCTGTGAAACTAAAAGATTTTTGAGTTCTTTGGCTGTTGCACGAAGATTCATCACAGCTCACATGTACATGCTCTGTGGTTTTGGAGTATTCTGAAATTATCATTTTCAGGATTCCTCTTGGTTTGCTTAACAGTATTTCTGGTTGAAATGAAAGGTTTCATCAGTCTGGAACAAAATTTTTCAGTTAAATTTGCTGTATTTTAAATTAAATTAAAAAAAAAAAAAAAACTTAGGAATTGCAAAACTACTCTCATAATGAGATTCAAGTAGTAACCATAAGACCCAGAAGGGCTATGCTCCTGCCAATGAGGCCAGTTCAGAGGGGTTATTTTGTGGTGTGGGGGAGCCAGGCTTCAAAGCTTTATTTGAATGATTCAGCACAGGGCTTTGGCTTCCTGAGTACTCTGGGTGTTACTTCTCTGATTTAAATATTCCTTAAGCCACCTTTGGTAGGCATTTTTCATGCTCATCTCTTAAGGATGCCTGTATTACTGAATTTTGCAATTCAGGTGCACTGTAGTTTGCACAGTGAAGCTGAGCCCAGAGACAGCTTATATTTGGGCAGGTACAATCCTAAATTCAGAGCTGCTTTCTCAGGGTCTGCAAAGGTGCATGGTCACACTACCTTCAGGATGCATCTGAGGAGCTAAGTGCTGCCTCTCAGGTGGGATGGTAGGCTGCTGCTCTGAACCTCATCTGGTCCCATAGCAGGTTTAGTCCTGCACAGTTCTGGCACTTCTGTACCCTGCTGAGTGCAAGAAGTGTTAAGAATCAGACTTGTCCCCACTTTCTCCAGGCCCATGCACATGAACATGTGCAATCTCCCCACTACAATTAGGTCTGTCCCAGGTCACATGTTCCATCCATTCATGAATTTAGCCTTAAAAAGACTCAAATTCTGAAATATTTAAAGAAACTGCTTTCAATGTTTCTCATTCTTTAATCTTTCATCTTTGTTACCAAAAGAATTTTATATGCAAACACCAGCTCCAGATGAAAATTGGAATAAACTTCTCTCCAAGGACAGCCAAGCAGTGGAAGAGGCTGTCTGGACAGCTGGTACAGTTATCAGCCTTGGAGGTTTTAAAAACAAAAATGGACAAAGCACTGAACAACTCGGTCTCACAGATGACCCTACTCTGTCATGTTGAACCAGAGACTTACTGAGGCCCATGCCAGCCTGGATTATCCTGTGATCCCACAGCCCTGTCCAGGTGTTCCTTTCCCTCAACTCCCAGTGACTTAATTGAGAACTTCAGTTCCCCAGCACTACTGTAAAGAGGGACTGGAAACAGATTCATTCTGTTTCTTCACCAGTCTTGCACTGGTGTAGAGTGGCAAAGTTACTGAAGAGGCAGCATTTCCCAGCCAGCAAGACTCTTAGCCAAGCCTCAGAAAATTTAGGCATCCCCTGAGAAAGGCTCTTGTACCTTCTGTGCCTGCCTGTACATCTCCCTTTTTTCCTAATATATTTCAACAGGGACATTCTTCAGAGAGCAACTGCCTCGCTGCACTTACAGTCTATAATAAAGCTAGCTTTTAATTTCACTTGGGATTTGTGGCTCAGTTATTAGCTAAATAATAACAATTCAAGGCTTTCAGTGAATCTATGCCAGTTTGCACCCTCTTAAGGGATAGTGAAGGCCAGAGGGATCATTTACTCTCTAATTATATACTCTGACCTCCAAAAAAGCTTTACTCAGTCCTTCAGGTAATGCAAGTAATTACTACAGGTTTGTGGCCCTGAAATAACATACTCTTTGCTGTTTCCAAATGAATATTTGCAAATTTAAAAAATTTGTCAACTTAAGATATCTAAGCACAGGTTACAAAAGTCAACCCAAAATTAAATGTTAAAAAATGACTTATCAGTTCGTATCTGAGAGTACACTCAGATGAAACAGATTTAGATTTAACAAAGACAGGCATCTTTAAAAGTTGACTAGTGCCTGGGAAGGACTGCATATTTCAAATATTTGCCTGGAAGAAACAAATGCAAGTGCATGGAGTGTCCATCAGCATCTGTGGGAAAAATTGCCACCCTCCACCAAAACTAATGACTCTGCATGCAAAGCAGAGTGATATGGGGCAAAGTGGGAGTGCTGCAGGAACTTGTACCTACAGAATTCACATCTGAAAAATGGTGCTGCCTGGCAGGCTCCCTCAGGAGAGAAGGATGGATCACCCTGCAACACTGCAGAAAAGTGACGCTTAAAACTATGAAATGGTTTTGCTTATCACTCACCCAGGCAGACGGCAAATAGGAGAAAATCCTTTCTGGCTGTAGTTTGCAATAAAGGAAGTAACATAGTTCTATATTTTCTCAGTGCCAAAAGAGGGGAATTCGTCCTGCATATCTGCCCTTTGAAAGCCACCCAGCCATTAGACTGCCTGCTCAGTAAGGTGCTTTGTGGTTCAAACAATTTACAGATGGTGCACACAAAATTTGCAAACTCTGTCCTGTCATACCTTGCTCAGATGAATAATCTGTTCAGCCAGTCAGTTAGCTTCAAGGCATTCAAAATCAAAGACTGATTATTGAAAGAGTCCACCCTCCTTAAAATCATACCTTATAAACCCGTGTGTCTACCTCACATACATCTACAGACAGATGTGTGTGCCCAAACCACCTGAGCATCTATATTTGGTTCATGGGAAGGCAGAGGGCTTCCAGAAGCTGACAGCCAAGCCCTCCATCCTGGATTTGGGCTCTTTGGGTTTGGATTTAATTTGGAATGGTGTCATATATCAGGCATAAGTCATGCTCCTTTTACATAGTTCAATTAAAATCTTGCTTTCAGAAGCATTATATTAATTGATGGTTCAAAATTACCGAAGAGTGGTAAAAAATATTGCCAGGTAGCATTGTGGTCACTTATATCTTTCATTCAGCTTAAAATACTTTCCAATAAAGGTTTAAAACACCATACAGAAACTTTCTTATAGTACTTCTGCCTGCTATTATACTAGTTTAATTGCAGCAGTCTGAGATGTCAGTGGCCATGGAAATCCTGAGTAAGAGCAGGGGGAAGAGAGAGAGAGAGAAAGGGAGAGAGGGAGAAACAGAGTTCTCTCTAAAAAAAAAGTGGGGGAGGTAGAAAGCAAAGTTAAAATTCATCCAAAGAATTAGTCTCAATTTCAAAGTAATATTCATAGACCATTTAGAATGTCATCATGCTTCTTAAAAACTGTGATTGATGGCATTGGTTGGCAGGATAATGTAACATGAAAAAAAAAATCAGACTGTATTAGATTACTTTTCCATTCCTCTTTTTTTTCCTCCTCCCAAATTTGTGGGTGAATTCTAAAGTGCATGGGAATCAGAGAACTGCTGGTGGCCAAGGGTACTGTAGTCAGAAACTGAAAAGCATCTCCATATGCTCTGCCACCATGTCCTATTTTGCCCTTCATGGACCTACACACACTTCTTCCACCACCACTCCACCTCAATGAAGGAGGCTGGTTTTGCTGAGTGATGCCAAGCTTAGTTGTGGTTTTATGATGTGATTGGGAGTGAATTAGAACTCATGATGTGACTTTACTGGAGCAACATTACTGAATTTCATTCTAAGAGTTGTGGATGAAAAAAATCCCAACTATTTTATTTTGGAAACATCTAAATCAACGTTTTATTTCTGGCTACTGTAATCTATATCACGTGATTAACAGACTCAAAGAGATTTAGAGATATTTCTCATTTTTGAAGTAACCCTACCTTGCCGCTCTATGGCTACAGGCAGTTACTAGGAAAAAAAAGGACCTAGCAACATGTAACAATGAAGGGCTCTGCTGCCCACACTCCTCTTGACCTTCCTTTACCTTTTTCCCTCTGATCTGTGAAATCCTATTTATTCCTTATTGCTGAGGTTACCTCCCTTTACTGCCTTTCTTCTCAACCTGTTTGCCCTCCTCCCCAGCTTCTCAAGACTTTGCTGGAAAGGACTCGACATCACAAGACTTGTCCCAGGCACTGCCACAATCTCTGTCTTGCTCTGTGACCCTGTACCTGAAGCCATTTGTTTGTCTACAGGTGGTCATGTGAGACAAAGGTGGACATTTTTTTATCCACAGACCGAACTACTGAGGGAGACCCAGACAGGACAGTCTTGTGAGCCCCAGATCCACTGTGGATGCTTGACTTTCCTCTGTCTCCTGCTTCCCCTCTGAAGAAATGATTGTGATTTGAAGGGTGCATGGAATATGAAGGCTGCCAAGTTCCATAGCACTGCCTGAGTGGGTCATGAAAGGATGCTGCACAATGGCAGAATCAGGAGACAGTGATGCAAAGCCCCTGATGGTCAGGATTCACAAGAGCCCTCCACTGCCTTCTCTGTTTGCTACAGCAAACTGGAAAGCAGCTGTCACATGCAGGCAGGTGCTTCAGTAACAGAACAGGAATGAAAATGCCAGTGCCTCACAAGGGTTATCTCTGCAAACCCATTTTTCTTCCTGAAGGTGGTGAAGACATTGTGGTGGGGTGGATGGGAATATTGTAGGTGGGAACATTAAGGTGTTACTAACCAGGAGCTGCCTTGGAACTTATTAGGAGCCATCTCTGCACCAGACTTAACAGGCAGACACAAAGGCAGAAGGATTGGCTTGAGCCCTCACAGGTACAATATTTCATGGGAAGAACACTGTCAAGAGGCTTAAAGCAATATTGTTTGTCAGGGCTGGTTTCATGCATAAGTGATAGTGGCAGCTACGCCGTGAATGCCACGGTGGGGTTAAGATGAGCACACTCACCATCTCCAGGCTCTGGCAAGGGGATTCAAGGTTTCCAACCAGAAACACAAAGCAAAATGCAGACGTTGCAAACTCATGCAAATTGGGACTGAAACAAAGGTCAGTATGAACCCTTGTGAACTACTGTTAATCTCTGAGATTCTCAGGGCTCTGATTGTGCATTTTAATATATTGGAAAGGTTTTTGCTTTAGCAGAACTAATCAGGACACTGGCTGGATCCTACACCTAGAGAATCAAAAACCTTTTATCTCCCTTGACACTGAAGGCAGAACCTCAGGATAGTCAAATCCAGTCCTGCAGGGTTTTAGTGATTGAAATTCTGTGTTTGCATGCCAATTTTCCAGCTGATAACTCTTAGAGTTGTCAGGACATAACGACCTGAAAATGAGCACATTTCTAGATGACCATCAGTGTATAATTAGTCCATTAAAATTGTCAAGATGCTACTTTTGGTTAGTTAAAAGATGCATCAAAATCATTCTATTGTTTAAAAATAGAATTTTTTTTTTTTCCTCCAAGGAGAAAGCAGGCTTATTCCTGCATCTGTGATTTATGATCAGGGGTGTGTTGCTGTTATAACACCCTGTTGACACCACAAATGGGCTTGCTGGTAATATCAAGTGTAACTGCAGGTAAGCCAAGCTTAAGTCCATGGGAACTGTGCTGGGAATGTGTAAAGTAGTGAAAAATTGTAAGCCTTCAGAAAAAAAAAATCAGACTCTAGATTTTTCATTGTGAACATTCAAAGAAATCTTTTGACTGCACCTCAATCCCCATATGTAAAATGGAGATGATGACAGCGCCTTGGCTCACAAGGTTTCTGTAATGATCAGCTCGTTCAGTTTGTACAGAACAGAGGATCAGAACCACCAGTGCCCCGAAGCTCCAATCTCTTACATCAGACAGTGACCTGACACCGGGCAGAACATCATTCATGCCAAGAATCCTTCTTAATTGGTGGCCGTGTAAAAGTGACGTGTAGAGCCAGTTGTGCTGCCTGGCAGTGTGTCGGGAGACATGTACATTCTCAGATAAGAAAATGTGTTGCAAAGAAGCAGATTCTTGTTTTTATATCAATAATTACATTTTGATTGTGATTTTCATTCTGGGAACATAGTTTTGAATGAGCAATCCCTGTGTTCACAAAGCTCGGAGAAAGCATGTACAGTGTTATAGGAAGCAAGAGGAGTTACCTGATTTGAATTCATAAGTTCCTTTTATTCCTTTTTTTTTTCTATAGTTTTTAATGGGTAAACACTGAGAATGGATGATTTGCAATCATCAGCTGTGTGAGGGTTGCTCTATATGCATGGCATAGTTTTCTCATGAAAAGCTTTGTCTGGGATGCAGAAATTTATTTGTGAAAAATTATACATATAAAATTTCCAGCATATATCGAAAGAAGGGTAGCAAGGCTGCCTCTGCCAGGTTGGCCCCAGAAGTCCCAAAATCTGCAAAACTTGTTTGGATGAATTTGTTTTATTTTTTTCAAACTTTTTTTTTCCCCCTATCCAACTTGTACAAACTCTTTGCATATTTTTTTAATACACATGAATAAAAGATATTCCTGTGGACTGAAATAGTACACAGGCTTTCCAGATCAAATGTTTTCCTTCTCCAGGTGAAATGTGGAAATGAGAGATAGCGTAGTCATTATACTGTATTATTTGTTAGTTTGAACAAATATGGCCACAGCAATCATTTCCATCGATTTTCTAAGAATAACAGTTTGCTTTTTTTTTTTTTTTTTAACAGAAATCAATAAATGCAAAATTTTCTGTAAAGCCTTCAGTTAAAAATATTCCTCCCTCAACCTCATGTATATTAAAGTGCACAGAATATGCTGACTAGCATAATGCAATAAAAGTGATTACTGGGAGGCAGTGGAGGTGATTAAATATCACACAGTAGTCAGAGTTACCTGGAAATATTATGCATCCAACACTCAAGAGAGGGGAAAAAACCCCCCACATCACAACAAACAAGTTCCTTAGAAGTTTCCAACTCCTAGCCAGCCACCCTGCTCCATACCTGGCTCTGTGGGCAGGGTTTTAATGGATGCATGACAGCAGGCATTGTCTCACACCATGTGGAAAGCTCCATCATTAGGAGGGAGGCAGATCAATGTCCATTGTAACACATATTTCGACAAGGAAGGTTTAGGTTCTCCAGAGAAAACAACATGGGCAAAGAATCTGCCTGTTTACCATTGACATGGTTAAATATTGAGGAGTTTGTTCAACTGGTTGCTGAGCAAACTGGAGAATTTACTGTTGCTGCTGGGGAGACTAATTCCTCACTTGACAACTGGCTGACTTAGCCATACATTTCCAAGTCCGAAATACAGTAATGATTTAAAGCAGGGAAAAACCATCAATTAGTCATTTTCTAACTCCCTCGAGGTATTGAAAGTATGGAAACTATTATTTGCAGTGGGGAGAAGTAACTTAAGTCTTAGAGCAGAATATGTTGATGATGGCATGAAACTTTAACAAATACAAGACTCTTTGGTCTTCCTACTAAATTTATTGTCAATATGGGTGAAATCTGAGGAGGGAATATGAGTAATGAACCACAGATCAGAAAAATCCCTATAGATATTCTTCTATTCATTAGAACACATATTCTCTATTGAAAATGTACATATTGGAGCTGATTCTTTTTACTGGACCTCTTCTTCATATCCTCCATCTCCCTGTAGTGCCAGACTGCAGCTCTTTGTCTCATTGCAGACTCTCAATTTTAATGCAGTACCAGCTTGCCAATCTAGTTGGTTTTTTTTTCAAACCTCTCTGAACTTTAATTTATTCCAGATCTCCCTTTAAATAAGAGGCATGAGAAGAGTAACTTAAACAATGGGTCTGGTCCCAGGAGTTCTTGAACACCTCCAAATCTCTGATAACTTCAGTGAAAATTATAAGGTCTCAGCTCACCTTTTCCAAGACCTGACTTCTGATTATTCCTAAAAATATTATGTTGATTCTAGACCAGCGATCTTAGGTCTTCTCAAATTTTTTGCCATACATACCCTCCACTTTATTTTATCAAAGATTTCTGCATTTTAACTGGCTCACATCCATGTGAATTGACTAATTTGATCAAGATTTTCATAAAGTAACACTTCTCTACATAGATTGCTGCTTCCTGGAGCCCCAAAGAAAGTTATAGATCAGAGCTGATCCCTTAAAAATGTAGGTTCCTACCTCTTCATGCACAAAACCATATGCTTAAATTAAGCCACACTGCCAAAATCAGGAGAGCTCTGCCCTGCTACTCAGCCCTGCAGAACTCTGTCCATTCAGACATGGCTGATTAACCCCTTGCCTCCTCAAATTCAGCTTTCTTTTAGATCTAAGACTCATATTTAAATTTCCTGGAAGGAGGAGCACAGCTGTAGCTCAGTATTCTAGGCACTTCTCCAAGGAAGAAAAGTTGTGTGCTTCTCCAACAACTTCTTATGCATGCTACTGGATACTTTTTTAGTTTGTGGTTCAAAAACTGCCCTAAAAGCAAAATTCCCAAGTCAGAAGTTTGCTTGCAGAATCTAGTGGGAACAAATGTTGGAGAAAGATTGAATGAGACCATATTTTGGTTGAAAGATTAAAATAAGTTGCAAAATCATCCAAGATTAGTAAAAATCAGTCTGTTGGTGTCTACTCACTGAATTACATAGATTTGGGGTTTCAGTGGGGGAAAAGAGTCATATCTGACTTGTCTTAAAAACAATTTAACATGTTAAACAAAAACATCATCCCAAAGCAACTGCTCTCACAAAAGGCTTCCAAGTCCTGTATCAGCTAAAGGTCAAAGAATACTCTGAAACACCAGTGTATAGTGGGAGAAATTTCAGCCAGGACTATCATGGCACAGCTCTTCCTTACATATTTGAACTCAAAGGTTTTTAGAAAACATTGCATACTTCCTTGGGGTTTTTAATCTCTGAAGCAAAGATATAGTTTCTAAGCCTTGTTATTATTACTATTATTATTATCATTAGCTGAGGCTACAGAGGGAACCTAATGACTGGAAGGAAATCTGAGACAACAAAGCTTACAACTGTATTTTTCTTGTCATTTTATTAATATTCTCTATAGTATTCTCTTTCATACAAAAAGAAAAATCACCTGAAACTTCTTTATAAATGTAAGTCTGGCCTTCACTGGTAAAACAATGCCATGCTGAGGCCATGTTCAAAGACAGTGAGACAATGGGAGCAGCAAAGCTTTGATTGTGCTTCTCATTTGTCTTAATAGGATGATAACTTTAAAGAGCAGAGCCTACATCTTTTTACACTGAACTCAATGGTAAATCTTTCACTGGGACATGCCCTAAGCTCAGTGAACTGAAGATGCCTATTGTGTTCAAATAATTGTTATGAAATAGTAAAATAATTTATATTGTTCCCTTGTCTTTTTCTAGTGTATTCAAAGATTTTGCTTTTATTTGTTGTAGCTGTGATCTATCAGAAACACAGTGTGAGAAGAATGTTTCTCTCTGTAGAGCTGGGCCACTTTGATGGCAAGGAAGGAAGCTGAGCTGAGAAGGTGAAGTGATGAGCCTGAGGCATTTCACCAGTGTGAACAGGCTGCATTTCAGCCATCTGCTCAATACGATAAAACCAGAGCACGGCCACATTCTGCCTCAGCTGGCCACAGCCATAACCAGCTCTGACAGGCTGATTTCAGGCTTGGGGGTTGTGGTTCAGAGAGCTGTTTTCTTGTGGAAAATTCTCCATGGCATGGCAGGAGAGACTCCTCTCCCTAGGTGAACTGAAGAAAGACTGTTTTAGAGGTGGTAAACTGACTGAAAGTCCCAGGTTTTGTTTCTTTACCTTGTTGGTGGGAAGGAATTGATGAGGTGTGACTGAAGGTTTATTCTGGTTCTTATTATTTTCCTTTTAGTTCTGTTAAGAAAACTGTCTTTATACCTTTCGAGGTTTTGGGACTGCTTTGCGTTTCTCCTAATCCTTATCTCACAGCAGAAAATGAGTAAATAAGTTTAGTGAGTGCACTGGTGTTTGGCTGGAGTGCTCAACCCACTCCATCAAATTGGTGTTCTGTGAGGATGGTGAGTTAAACCACTCCATTAAATTGGTTTTGTGTGAGGATGGTGAGTTAAACCACTCCTATAAATTGGTTTTGTGTGAGGATGGTGAGTTAAACCACTCCATTAAATTGGTTTTGTGTGAGGATGGTGAGTTAAACCACTACATTAAATCGGTGTTTCTGTCCAGTTTTCGAACCTAACCTGCTACAAAGATGAGGAACATAATGCTGATAATTTCCATATCACAAGGATACAGTCACACTTCACTTTTACCCTTCTCTTGAAATATTTTTTTTCACTTCCCAAGGCTAAATTGAGACCTGAGGTGTTTACTCTTTTAATAATTACTTCACAACACTATGTCTTCTCATGATAACAGCAGTCAAAGCCCAAAGTTCATACCCACTTTACTACGAATCACCTCATTGGCAACAGAGTTTGTAACTTTTCTCCCCAAAAATTCTACTCCAGATCCCAATTTCCTTGCATGGCACTTCCAGTAGGCCAAGCAACAAGACTAGATGTGGAAGGTCTGAGTATTTATCTTCATTTATCCACAGTCAGAACTGCTGGACATGGACTGTTATTGACCCTGAAGCTGAATAGCTACATTAACCCTGCACTGTGCTAACCCAATCTACCTTCCAGAAATTCAAGGCAGCAGTATTAAAATGAGGGAAAATGAGTGGTTAGGAGGAGCAGGAGAAAGACAAATATTGTTTGAGCATGTGAGTAAAAAGTCATGTTGGAATGTTGATTTAATGAAGCAGCAAGGTTGCTTATATTGAAAGGTAGAGATAGAAAACACAGCTTCAACCCAACTTTGCTATGAATGTGATGAGAGGGTGAGAAATTAGGTTAAATGGAAACAAAGATCAAAAAATACACCAAATCCCTCACACTGACCAAAGTTGTATACTGCTTGGTAAGACATCTGTATGTTGTGTGTCCCAGCCAGGTACAATGTCAGGAGAAGAATCTTAGATTCATGTATGCAGAATTTCTCTTCAAGGCGTGATCTTAGCACTGACCTTTGGACAAGAACTGGAGTCACACCATAATCTAAAGAAAAAAAAGATACTGCTGAGTGGATAGAACTGAAATCTGCAATCTAGGCACCTCTCATCAGAAGTTTGGACAGGTCTGGAAAAGTGGCAGAAGGCTGTGAAGTCTATTCAAATGTCTCCTGAATTACTCACAAAACCTATGTACCAAATCTCTCCTACCAAAAAAACAAAACCAAAACAAAACAGAAACAAAACAAAACCAAACTAAACAAAAAAAAAACCCCAGGCAGACAAGTGATTTCCTAATTTGGGCTGTTTTGAAAGCTCTATAATGTTGGGGGTTTTTTAATCAGTTATTACTTTTCACGTCAGCCCTTTGGGTTCTATTTAAGAACAGAGAAGATCAAACACTTCAAATTTGTCTACATGAGGTAATGGTGTGCCAGATAGCCACAGAAATAGGGCAACTGTTGTCTTTCTGTGCTGTGATGTGGCTGACCCAGAATGCAAGATGAAGACTGCTGTTAAATGACCGACCACAATCTCTTCAAATAAACTGCTTGGAAGCAGCTTGTCTACTAACATAAGAACAGGAAAAGAAATGTTGAAAATTATCTCATGGATTAACTGTGATCTGAAATCTTCAAAAGATTCCTGTGAGTCTGAATGGATTTTGAACTTGGTTTAAAATCAATTACTCATTAATATAGGCAAGAGTGTCAGGAAGTAAAGCACCTTGTGTGAATAGGCACACATGGAAATGAATTAAAACTAGAGCAGGATATATGATGGAGGATGATTGATACTGAACTCAAAAAAATTTACTTTTGATATAGAGTGGGATTTTGAGAAAAGTTCAAACAGTATAATTGTATATGTTCAATGGAGGAAGAGAATTATATCTTACTAGATACAATATAAGTTGTGGGGGAAAAAGCTACACATAATTTTCAAAGAAAATTATTATTAAAAAATCTGTCAAAATGACTTTATGGTGACACCACCTAAGGGGTAGCTATCACTGCTGGACCAGCAGTAACCCACTTCCTTTGTGTATGCCACTGTAATAATACAATGGTTTCTACAGAAATGCACTTGCCATGGGAATTAATACCTAGTCATTTACTATAGAATTTCCCTGTTAAGTTAAAGAGCAGTGACACAACATTTTTGTGATACTTACTCCCACATTGCTTGAATAATACCTCAGCAAACTTTTGCATGCCTGTTTAGAGATTTCCTTTCATAAGTTTGTGTGTCAAACTGGGCACCAAACAAGGTGATCAACATATAATCAGTTCATATTTATTCAAGGTTTAGTGGTTTTAATTTGTTTTTCTGATATATATTTCACGTAATTTTATGTGTGAGGTTTTTGTATAAAAAAGAATTCTGAAAGCTTGCATTCTACTCCAACTTGTATAATTCCAACACAGTGTCTTTCCCAGTCTTCACATTTCTGGCTTGTTGGATGAACAAACTCCTGCCCCATGCTTGTGTATGAATCACTTACCTTGCCAGTGACCAGAGGTGTGCATGATGTTATTACTCAAAACATCATCACTGTTGTGAACTACTGTTTGTGTATTTCACACAGCTGGACAGGTAGAAGAGCTTTAGTTGAATTTTTTTTTACAATTCCTCTCTTGTATATGTGTTTCCTCAACACGGTCCTGTTTCTTCCCAAAGAAGAACCTTTATTTGCAGTAGTGTGAACTCCAATATACAACATTTCTATCCATGCTAGCAAGCTACAAAGTCAGGCCTATTGCCTGAACACAAAAAACTTCCATTCAAACTTCATGCAATCTATAGCACACTGAAATTCAGATTACCCATTGACATGATGAGTCTTGAGGAGAATGCCAAAGACTTGAACCTTCTCACTGGAGGGTATTTAATTAAAACCCTAAAGGGTACAATGTATCAAAAACCTGTTGGTCAGCGTGATAATAAATACAGGTAAATTACATTCTGATTCACTTGACTCATAAACCTCTTTTGCTGTGGTGAAGATTATTTGTAGTAATGACATACAACAGATTGGCTTGCTGTTATCACATATAATTTTTATTATCAAAGATGAAAAGTATATGTGTGCAATATAGATGCAGAAACATTAAAACTATGACTGTTGCATATACCTTGGAAGATTTAAGTTGAAATAAAAGGAGGAAAAGCTGAGTGAGTTCAGCAAGTCACTGTCAGAACCCACACCTGTATTTTCAGCAGTATAAATACACTTGACAGAGGCAAGACACTAGGAAAACAACAGCGTTACCTCTCTAAACACCTCATTATGTGGTCAGTAGTAAATAAACGTTCATAACCTCCTGGTGTGCAGGGCACAAAAGTGATGTGAAGATTACAATAGTCCCCATTTGAACATGTTTGTGTTGGGCTTACTCAAAAAACTTATGAATTATAGGCAAGAGCAGTCCAATGTTTATGAGAAAAATTTCAATCATTATGTGGCACATAAAATAAGGATTGTTTGTTAAAGTGTCAGTCCTACTCATGGTGTCAGATCAGGATGAAGATCAGCTCTTTTCTGGATGTGGTCACCTTGTATATTTTTACAATTGCCTAATTTACTGAATACAAGTTATTGACTATTTGTCATCTGGTTTCTGCTCTTAAACACCTCCAATTTAGACAGTCCAATTCCTAGGGAGCATTAGTAAGGAAACTATCCAGGACCTGAATTATTTAAAGGCTGATGACTTACAGAAATGGTTGACATATTTTATGAACACATGAGGAGTGTATAGGAGCATGTTAGGGTTTTAGTTTAAACATGATAGCAACATTTGATTAAACTTCAATATTATGAAACCTTCTGCAGTCTACATATAGCTATTCAAAGTAGTTGTATTGTTGAATTATACTGAATTTACCTACACAAAGACCCCTGCTGCAAGAAAAAGAAACTCAACTGCAGCTGGTGAACAATGTTTGTCAAGGCAAAATCTCTGTGCTAATTAGAAGGAAGAGGAAGGAAAGAGCTTTTTGAAAGATAACCCAAGTTCAGCCTGGACAGCCTTATGTCACTGGGCATCCCACAAAGAGAAACTGTCACATACATAGGGCAGTAAATGTACATGTCTGGTTTAGAAACAGCCCAAGCAAGCTGTTTGGGTTAGTAACAGTTAACAAATTCAACAAAATAGAGGAACCAAGTTACTGATAGCAGAATGTGAAAGAAAGGTTATCTGTAAATAAAAAATAAGCTAAAGGTGAAATATAGATGTCATTGCCAATGAACAAGAGAAAAATGAGAGTATGAGAGAATTGTTTTCCCTTGGTCATGAAAATCTGGACTTCAGAGTAAAACTAAGACTCCCTCTAACTTCACAGACTGTTCCTTTCATTTACAGAAAAATTTTCCTAAAACTGTATTGGGTGAGTACAAGGAAACTCTAAACCCAGATAATTACATGAAGGAGAAGAAGGGCTGCAACAGTGACTTTCAGCACTCATTTCAAAAAACGCCAGCAAAGTCACAGATCTGCAGGACTTTTTTACATAAAATGCAAGTCTTTAAGCCAACCTTGCAAGCAAACACCCAGCATTGCCTGTGCCACCAACAAAACCCAAAACATGAGATGAAAAACTTTCCTTAGAAGCCAACATAAATGCCACTCAAAGGATATCCAGCACAGCCTTTGCTTTATGAACCCAAAGTTAACAGATGAAAAAGGAGCAGACGATCAGAAGAACACACTATGATTTTCATTCATACTGCTTGCATAGCAGTTCATGAAAATATGAAAATAGAATCATAGCACAGCAATCCCTGGCTCAGCTTTTGGTACCTTTGGCCACTGGCATCACAGAGCCATGGGGTCAGATTGGTATGGGAAAACACAGCAAGGGCATGAGTGTGTTATCACAGCCTCCTCAACAAACTGTGGCTGTTAAGAAATCCTTCCCCAGTTAGACTAGTCTGTTTTGAAGATTTATGTCTGGTTTTCAAATATAGATGTAATAATAAAAATTTAAAAAAACCAGTAAAGAAATTTCCAGTTGGCCTTCTAAGGGCCTGGGCTGGGAGAAAAAAATAGAGAGGGCACTGAGACCTGTAGTGTGCAGGGAAAGAATTGAATCAGGCAAGACTATGATGCCATATGCCATCAATTATCACATTGATTAAAAGCCAGTTTCTTGCCTCACCCCCCTCCCCAAAAAGCCACTAACCACAGATATTTCACAGGGTCTGTCTTTGCCCTGCTGTTTCACCCACACAAAGACAACTTCTGAGGGTCAGACAGTTTACATTTGGTGTGTTTGGAGAGTCAGAGGGAAAATGTCCCGATGTTCCCGGGAGCTGCTGCTGGTGCACAGACAGCCCTCCTGATTTCAACCATCAGGATGCAAAAGCTCTGTTGCCTGATTTGGTGGGTGCCCCTGCCCTGTGCTGCTGGAATGCTGTGGGATCAGAGGGCTTTTCCCCACTGGGGCACAGTGCAGTTCCTGATGGGTAAGAGCTCTGCACATGCCACGGGCGTGCACTAAGCACGTTAGCTCTCTGCAGGAAAGATCCCAGCCGTGTTGCTCTGCAAGCTTTGAAGGACTTACTCTAGACACAAAGCAAAGCTTGAAGCAAAAAAAAATCCAAAAGCAAGCAGAATAACATAAACAATTGCTTTTAAATCCTGTGGTAGGCATCATTTTGGCATATTTTCAATGTTTATTACACACTTAAAAAATATGTTACTGCCACAGAACTGTGTTATCATGAAGTTACGTATCAACAGAAATTGTGAATAATAGCTGTGCATTTGTGGGGGCTTTTTGAATTTGAAACTGACTCTCACTATTTGTTTATATGCCTTCTGAGGCATTTTAATGCCTTTGAAAATCTGGTCTTGGTCTTAAAATCCATTTAGTGTCTAGTCAAGGGCATAGACTCTAAAACTGAAAATTAGTGATCATAATGAGTTTCTGCTTTTGTCACACACTACAGCTCAGTGATTTAGGCAGTGCTGTGGTGTTTGAAAGGCAAAGTGTGTAAGCAGGGGACTCAGAGTATTCCCTCCCAGCATTTCAGGAAGGGAAACCATAGAATTTCCCTAAGTGCACCGTGTAGCAGGTGACAGAGGGGGAAAGAAAGTGGACATTTCTCCAATACCAAACACAACACGGTACCCCAGCTCACAGCAGAGCAAGCCAGCTCCTGCATCCGAAAGACACAACAACACAGATCCTGAGAGGAGAAAAGCCATGCCTGGTATCCCATGTACCCCTCACCCTGTATGCCCATACCTGATTTGAGGATCAGTCATATCATCTAAGAGGTAATCAATGTCAAGGAATGTTAAACCAGTCTCAGATTATATCTCAAGTGATTGAAAATGAGTATTTGTATTCCATGTTACAAGTAAAAAATATTTGCTTCTGAAGCAGTGGGCAAGATATGCCTTAATATAAAACACAAAATTCCGTTTGGGATATTAACAGTAAAAGAATATTAAAGTTGTGGAAGTCCAGAAAATAGAGTTAAGAATATAGGAGGATTTGCATATGAAGGTTGCAAGAGCTAGGATGATTTAGTGGTGAAAAAGAAATACTAGAAGGCATTTAATTACAGCATTTAGGATTATGAAGGGTAGAGTCAAAAACTAGCCAGTCCATCTTTTTAACAGTGTCTCAGAACACCAGAACAACAGCAGGGTCACTTGAAGTTAATGACAGGTAAATGTAAAACAAAAGAGAGAGAATAATACTTCACACAGCATGTAATCAGCCTGTGGGATTTCTGTCATGGAGGGTCACTGAGTCAAACACTTCAGCTGAATTTTAAAAAGGGGAAGATAATTTTATGACCGAGATGATAATTTTATGAACAATGGTATTTATGTTTGCTAAAATAGGGAACATTAAAATTCATATGGCTGGGGATAAGACCATTACCAGGAAGGAATTCATTGTACTTCCCTCACTATCCACTCTAGATTTGTCTTTCATGGCACAGCTGTTAAAGGATACTTTCTGATGCAATCACTGTTGTTTGGGACTAAAGTTGAATGTCATCTCTAGAGAGGGAGATTATCCCCTCTAGGGCAGAGACTTGAAAACCAGATTTCTGAGTGCTCCATAAACCAGATATTACACTGTTAAAATTCTCTGTAGCTTTGAGGATAGCATGGACCAGCTGGAGCTCAGGTTCACATCAGCTGAGAAGGTCTATCAAATTCCAGGTAGAGTCACTGTAAGAGATAGACTGCTTCAAAAACTAAATCCTTCAACTGAGCTAGAGGTGATTGCACATTGTGAAGCTTAGAGTGCAAGAAAGAGCAGTTTCCTCTGGTACAAGAAATAATGAATGAATGTTATGAATCCTGTGATGATAGTGGCCTGGATACACCACCATAGTACTTCATTGTTCATACTTCTGTGAACAATAATTTGTATTTGATCTTTCTGTCTGTTGTCTTATGGTCACATCAGGCTTCTTAAAATGTACTTTTCACTGCTTAATGCAACAAAACTGTTTGAGAGTTGAAATAATTGATAAAGAAGTGGGGATAGTTCATTTTAGTCACCTAAACTTGATTTATCAAAACAATTCTTAAAATAAACTTGAGAGGGTCCTGTGTATAATTTCAGAACAGAGTTTGCAGTGAGAGCTCTTTATTGTCAAAAAGTTATTCCTCAGAAGTCCAAAGGGCATCCTAATGGTTTATTTAAAGTTTATAGGTGAACTACTTAGACTGCTAATGTTTAGATGTAGTTTTGAGGAAACTTGCACAAAATCTAATGACAATTATGATCAGGAACATAACTGCAAGCTGGTCTGTAGTATTACTTACAGATATGATAGGAAATAATTGGTTCCACAGTACGAACCTTCCAATATGTTTCATTAGCAGCTTTATTATAGAAACAAAATTAATTCCCATAAATAAACGTCCATTAATTGTGAATTAATGTTGCAAATATATAGCAATTATGTAAAGGAAGGTGAAGGGGAAACCTTATTAAAATAGCATGAAACATAAATAATAAAAAAACATTAATATCTTTAAATTCTCAGCTTCCCAACATGGATCTTGATCCCAAGATAATAGCATTATTAATTTAATGTTTAATTGATAATAAATAAAGTACCAGTGATTATGAACACGCATCTAAAAATCTGTCTCCCTACAAAAAGAATTTAGATTTTGCCTATAATCCCCCAATGAAAAAAAAAGATATAAAAATATAGTAATTAATCCAGAACAGAAGTCAATAACTATGGATTGCAGAGCTCTGCTTGTTCTTTCAATACTTTCAGCCCACAGAATATGTTTATGAACAAGGTTGCAAATTCTGGGTTACCACTGAGCAATGTGATTACAAGACAGGGCTGCTGCAGTCAATGGCTTTTCAGTGTGATTTGAATCACAGAGCACCGTGTCCCCAGCTGAATTTAAAATCCTAATCATAGGACTGACACTGGGAACCTGTGTCTAACAGTTACACCACTCCTACAATCAGGAAAATGAAACATACTATGTAATTATATTTCCAACAAACAGAGCTCAAAAATGAGCTACAGATCGAGACTTCTTCATAATGTATTGTCAGTAAAGCAATAAGAGCAAATGCATTTGAGAAAATCACGGATTAATCCCAAACAATTCACACAGACAAAACTCATTCAGTGAGCAATTTGTTAAGATACATTCTGTTCTGGTTTATGCTTACATGAAGCTTTTAATATACATGAAAAACCTATCATTTTTGCTGTTCTCTCTCTCTCTCTGTTTTTTTNCTGTTGTTACAGCTTCAGCCATATTCTGTATTTTACCATGTGCAAATTGTACTTGTGGGGAAAAAAAAGTTTCCATTTTAAGGTAAACATCATTGCCCACCCACAGATTGTGATGTTTGCTTAGGAAAGTTCCTTTTTTAAATGAAATGACCTCGCAAAGATGACTGAAAATGTATAAAATAAGTTTTTCATCTCTGAGGGCCTGATTCTATTAAAGTAAGTGAAAGTGATTCCATTGACCTCTGTGAACTTTGGAAATTGTCCTAAATTGAGGAGAGTTTAATGTGTGTGAGTGTGAATAGATGAAACATAAGCTGTGATGCAGTTGGGGTGGAGAAAGTACCCTTTGATGATCAGAGGAGTTCACTGAACAGCAGTAAGGGTTCTAGAAGGAGTTAGACAAACATCTCCCAAGAATGACATAGGTGTGACTTACTCTGCTTTGAGAGAGATGTTAATGCCCCAGCATGGCCTAGGAACCAAAAGACTTCAAAGGACTATTAAAGTACAAGCCAAAGTATTTCAAATAATTGCTTTTAAGATACTGAAACTATTAATCAAATAATACAGTGAATTAATTTAAAAGAGTCTAGTGTGTATATTTTATTAACAGGTATACATAGAGCAATTTTATGTATATAAATATATTTTGAAACAAACTAGTGACATTTGCAAACTTGGCAGCATTTCTTAATCTGCTAGGAAAGATTATTTGGAGGCACTGTGTTACAGCTAAATTTTGCCCAGGTCTCAATTGTTGCATTTAAAGGCAGCACAGGTCTCCTCACCCCTGCAGGTAAGAATGTCAAAATGGACACAGGTTCAAAGCAAGGTGAATGTCAGTCTGAAGCAAAGCCTTCTTACCATGAAAGAATCATGGCAAGTGGATGCACTTCATTTGCCATCCTGTCTTTGGGAAGATTAGGTCTAACTTTTAGCCTAAGTTTTACACCCTGTGGTTACCTAAACCAGTCTGCTCTTGGTCTGAGGTCAGTTCTAGCAGTGGAGCTGAAAAGTTAATTCTTTCTGTAGTCTCTTGTCCGTGACCATTTCCGTTAATTCATCTTGTTTTGGCATTTCTTTTTGGTCTTAGCTTAAAAATTGAAGTCATACAGCATCTTCAGACCTACTGAAGATCTATAGCAGACTCTTCCCACATTCCCTGGATAATTCTCCACATGCATTTCCTGATTTTAAGGTTCAGAGCAGACTTCTCCTGACTTACACACACCTGAAGTAACAGCATTTTGGTCTGTGACTGGGGCCCCAGAATGATGTTGAATGATGTCTTGCATCCCATCCAGTTCTTTTTCTGTGATTGAATCAATCATATCACAGATAAAATTAATCTGATACATGAAATTAAAATGCAGAAAACTGTGAAATCCAAACTTCTGTTCTACTCATTATAATCTGCCTTCTGGTGACACTTCTGAAAATCAGAGTGCAGGCACTGAGGATGCACAGAGGGTTAAGGGCAGGAGGAATCAGGCTCCAGGCAAGGCAGCTGCTGGGGAAAAGCCAGTGCCAGGCTGCAGCTGCTTCTGACTGTGCTGCTCTGGCATCCTTCAGGCTGAGACATACTGACCAACACCAAGGGGTTTAGGGCAGAGTCCTGCCAACACCCATCCTGGTGTTCTGGGGCAGGCAATCCCACAGACTGAGTGTGATTGTCTTTCTGCCACTAATCCAAGCATATCTATGTGAAGGATCAAACCATTAGATAATAAATGGGTGCTGTGGATTCCCTGAACGACTCTGATAAATCTGCTCCTGCCTTGCCTAGGTAGCACCAGTAGAGACATCATCAGTTATGCACAATTCCTGTGTTTAACAACGTTTAAAAAAATAATTATTTTCTTGAACATTTATCATAAAACTTTAAGATACCTCTGTAGAGACTCAGCAACTCTGTCCCTTCACAGTCCATACACCAGTAACACTTTACTAGCTGCCTTTAAATGAAAAACTTCTGTCTCAGGTAAGGTGAGGTTGTTTTGTGTTTGTTTTTCTTGGCTATGCATTTTGATATTGCATTTTATAATAATAGCACTAAGTATCATTTTCTTGAATAGCTTCCTTTCAGAAAGTCTACAGAATGTTAATGCTTCTTAAATTCAAGCCAGACCTTGAAATTTTAATTCTTCTATTCTTTATCCCGTAAATTATTTTAACTGATGTTCTATTGAGTACTATTGCTCTCTTGAGGAGAGCAATGCTTTCTTTTCAAGTAATAGTTCTTCCAAAATTGCCAATACCAATTTGTTAAGAAGTTCACCAGAAGCAAGCCAAATAATTTGGATGTGACATGCTAGAGCTGTGTTAGGAGAACGTGTTGCCCACACTTCTGTCTATTATCCTGTGGATAATACCATTCCCTCCACTCTCTCTCCTAATCCTTGTTAAGACCTTTCACTTAACCTTTGGTATAATTTAAAATACAAATTGTTTAAAAGAAATCAATAAAATATTAAGTTACTTCTATGTTAGATTGTTCTGTGGCATGTGCATATATATATA
>VZTR01003665.1:141922-154293 GCA_013400775.1 Chaetops frenatus
GTACTGAAGATGATAGTTAAAGTTATCTGCTCTGCACTTTAGATGAATAGATGAGAGAAAATGGTAATGTGCTGACTGCTGACATCACATGCTACTTCAGTTCCAGGTTTTGTTAACCTTTGTGTGCCAGCAGTCCAGAGAACACACTGATAGCAAATTGAATCTCAGACAGCTTTGCTTTTCTTTCCTGTTCTTTTCCTTTTCTTCTAAATAAGAAAATTAGTACTTCAAATTATTATTAATGCAGTAAATGGCAACATATTTTGACTTTTTACAAAAAAATTATGGCTAAGGACTGTTCATTCATTGCCAGTAAGAGTATTAAACCTAGTGCATGACTGGATTTTATCTTTTTTTTTTTTTTTTTTTTTAATGGCATGTTATAGCTCATTCCCCAAAGAGTTTTACTGATTCAATGCAGTTACTAAAAAATATTACACGTCACTAAGAATAGAAAAAATTAACCCATAAAATAAAGGTACCAATCAAAGGGCAAAAAAAAAACCAAAAAACAAAAAACAACAAGAGACAGATCCTTAGGAGGAGTGAAATATTTGCCTTTTTTCTTCACCAAAATTCTACATAGGAACATGCTGACCTTTGCACCCAACCCCATAAAGGACCAGATTTTCACAAACTTAAAGAATCAGCTGAGTATAAATTTCAAGTACCTTGAATGAGTGATCCAAAATATGGAGAATCAAGACATCTGTAAATAAACAAGAAACACACATTAAGTCAGTACTAGATCCAAGTGCTGCATCATTGTCAGTAGTCATATACTGCTAAATGCAATGTATTCAACTGTCCTCAGAAAAATATTGATTACTAGGATGCTCAGAGCTGGAAAGATATTTGACTTGCCTCTTTATCATGAATATTTTCAGTTGGACTTTTCAGCAACATCTCTGAAACCAAAATGCTACAAGATGCTGAAGGTGCACAGGAGAATCTGGGAATCTTGTAATAAGAATTGGGCAGAGCGGATTGGATCTACCTAACCATATCTATTTATCTATAATTCTTATGATAAGTCTCACATAAAATGTTTTAAGCATTGACTGAAAGTATATGGATGTCCAAGAAAGTTACTCCTGTCAGTAATATGTAGACTTATTATGCATAGGCTGTGCCTGGATGTTTTCAGTACTGGACCTTTATTTAATAATACTTGGCTTAACTTCCATTTTTCAATCCCAAGACCAGACCTGAAACAACTTGAGAGCACCTGAGTGCTGTTACAGCAGGCTAGGTCATAAAAAATCCAATGGGCCAACATTCATGTCTCAGGAAAGTCATTGTAAATAAAGCAAGTTTCTTGTTTTAGTGCTCCTCAGAATAAGCAGCAATGGCAGTGGAAATCTCCTGCCTGTCACAGGAGACCCTTAGACCAGGAGGACTGCTAGAACAGGGTAGAGATACCAGCTGAGACTCTTTTTGGTTTGAATTGGTGAACAGAGGACACTCATTTCCAATTCAGTGCCTTTCACAGGCACTAATCACATTAAAATAATGTGGAGCAATGCTTTCTATTGAAATTGTATCACTCAGTATATCAGAGGAATACATTCTCTTTTCAGGATTTTAGTTTATATCCTGGCAGCAAAGCAAATGTGATTTCTTTGACTGATGGCTTGTTGCATTTGTGTGCATATTTAAACAATAGACTCAACATATAAACAGTCTATATCTCTGTGGAGTCACAGTCAGCCCTACTCTGCTGTCAGCTAAGCCAGGGTAATTCAAGAATAAATGCCACTGAAACCAGTGGAGTTTCTCTAGATTTACAGTAGGGTAGCAAGGAGCAAAATCTGTTTCCCTTTCTTTAGCTGTTGAAATACAGTGTACACCAATAATGACCCCAAATTAAAATCCCTGATCTTTAACTACATTTGAATTTCCTACCTCTGCATTTTGACTTTAAATAGCTTAAAAAGAGGAAAGAACTGAATTATAGTTTAAGTTAAAGCTTCAGACTGATTCTAATAATCTAATTAATTGGAGGGTAGAGGGAGATTGTGATTTGAATTTCCATGGTACAGACAGCACAAGCCCCTGTGGCTTTATCTTCTCTTTTGGGGGAAACAAATCCTGAAGAGTCCCTGATTTCCCCCCAGGACTAAGAAGGTGCAGGAGCTGAAAGGTCCAGAGCTTTCATCCTTGCAAGGAGCAGTGCCAGAGTGAGGATGGCAACACACAGGGTGCAGCAGTGGCTTCACACCCCCCCCACCTGCAAGGTACCATCTTTGCCCACTAAAAGGATGAAGGCTGGCCCTGAAATGGAACAACTTGTGCCCTTCATTTATTCATTTAGATTATTGAGCTGGGTTTTGTAGCATTTTCCTGTGAAACTCCAAGTGCACTGAGCATTTCATAGTTCTGCAGCTGTACATGCTTTCTTAGCTCCAGTGAGGGCTGATTCAATAAATGACTTTTATTCATTCCCAAGATTCACACTTAGCTATTCAATAAGGGCTTTAATGAAATGTTTTCATTGTAACAAATAAAAAAAAAATGTAATGGGCATTGAGATATAAAATCCCATTTTCCATAATAAGGTCATTCAAATAAATCTAGCATGAAAGAAAGCAAGTACTCTGTGAAGTCCCAACAGGAATCTAAGTGGAGAGTTTGAATTTACAGAATGGGTCTACATTTCAGACTGGAGTGCAAGGTCTTTCCTCAGCTCACCCAAGCAGACAGTGTTAGGAACTATTTTCAGATTTTCCAGATCTTACTTCTGGGTCTGGTTATGGCAAGGATCTCAACTATTAATGTACCATCTGAAAAATGTGCTTTAATGGATAGACTGAGCAACTTACGTTGCAAAATTAACCCTCCACAGGGAGGTTTGAATATTTTTGAAATACTAGCTCAGCCATGACACAATTTTCTCCCTGGTAACCAGCCCTCCCTGCCCTTTTCTGACCCTGTAACATCCTCTCCTTCAGAACAGGAACTTACAGGTTTATATGAATGTGTGATAAATTCTTGTGGCAATGCTTAGTTTTAGGAGAGCAAGTTTGCATGTATTCTTATCCAATATGTGGTATAGACCTCACTGGAACTGTTTTAAAAAGTCTTTGATATAGACAGACAATGAGAAGACTGCACCAGAAAATATTCCTGAGTGTTCTGTCGTCTCTTTATCAGAACATGAACTCAAGAAATTGTGCACAGAACTCAGATTTGACACACTACATTTGGAGAAGGACAGAAAAAAGAACTCTGTCCTGGCTTGAGGGAAGAGGATGCACCACTAATTTTCCTATAACTACCCCAGTTGTGATTTGTTTACATCTTCCTGGACCCAGGTTAGTAACTCACACAACATACAAGCTATGGGCCCTTATGTGAAAAGGCTTTCTATGCTCCCCTCATGCCTGATCAGAGTTTAAACAGAATCTGTCACTTTATCTTTGCTAGTGTCTTAAATGCCCTTGGTTTAAACATTCTAGAATGGAAAATCAGTGCATATCATATTTTTCCAAGGACTGGATGGATTTACTGAGTGTCCCTAACACTTTCTTCCCATTTTATCTTTAGCTTTCTAGGCTGGAACTCCAAAATACTGCAGGGATTGTAAGCCTATTCCTCTACATTCAGGCTCCCTTCTGACTCTAGATATTAACTGTTAACAGTGAATAGATGCCTAGAGTATTGCTGTAGGGTACAGCATTATGCCATGCTGATGTGCCTTTAATGTGCTTATAGTGGGTAACAATCACAAGCTATGTGTCAAAAACACCTCTACTAACGAGTTCAAGGCAAGTCTGTCATGTGCTGCTGTCCAGCTACTTCATTTTTCAGAAGTAAAGGAGAGATCAAATATCCCATCAGATCCTAAACTTCTAGTCCTTGTCCTGACTGGCTACACATTTGTACTGGCTATGCAAGTAGGACTCGAGAACTTAGAAAAAAGTGAAATAGGTGAAACCAAATTCTCAGTTCTTTTTNCCCATCTTTTCTGGTGAAGGTACCTGTCCTTGTTCCAGGCTGTTGTTCCAATTGACTGAGACACCTTAACCCTTCACAGATCAGCCCATCATAACCACTGGAAAACTGCATTTCAATTGCTGCTTTGTGAGTAGCATATGTTGTAGTTACTTCACCGTCAGTTATGTCTTGGATGCCCCTAGACTCAAGTTGTGATGCTATGATATTACCCCCAGAGCAGACAGAGCTGTGTTGATCACACACAGAGCAGTGTTACTCCACCCACACATGCAGGAGGAGGGGTCACACTCAAGTGCAGGGATTATTCACTTACTGTGCTAAACATCTTAGTATTTTATTAAATGCTGCTTAGATAGATATTTTCCTAAGGCAAGTTACATCTCTTTCCCCCCACACCCCTCTTTATTTTATTAATTTATTGATTCTCTATTTGAGGAGACTAGTCAGAAGATTAGTCAGCATAATCCACATTTCTCATATATTCAGGGGATGCTGGCAAGGCAAACGGAGAGGAATTGATAAAAGTTTTGTAAAGATGTCAGCTGGAAAAAGGTGGCACTGCTTAGGAAGATGTTATGTTCAGCTCACCTCCTTGTTCACAGAAAGAGAACTCAGAATTTCTCAGAAGTATAAAACCAAGGGTCATTTCTCAGGTAGGTGAAACATTCCTTAATGCTAAGGTCTATTTTCTTTATGGCTAATGAATGCTATTAAATTCTTCTTTCTTCAGTATAACATAATCATCCTTCAATATTCTAGCAGGAAATCTCATTGACAAGTTCCCTGAAATTCTCTAATGCCTTTTTTAACAGATTTTTTATTTGCAGCAACAGAAATCCAGCACACTGAGCCACTCTGGCTTCATTCAGTTAGGCCCTTGCCAGCATCATTCTTAGTGCACAGTGTGTGCCAGTACTTTTCTACTCCTTGGCTGATATACTTTCTTGCCTGAATAGGCTTATCACCTGCAAAATATAATATCTCTGCCTTCTCTCCCTTCTTTATTAGCCCTAGTAAATAACATCCCAGTACCCCTGGGGACTTAATTTTTTAGGATAGATTTCTCTGTAGCAGTAATGTTTGCATTGGCATTTCTTCTCCATATGTCCAGGTAGGTTTTCCTTTACTTTGGGGTTTTTTTTTGTCTTTTTGTTTTGTGACTAAGAAGAACAAAATACATGGATTATGTCAGAATTTGCCATGCTGTCAACAGCGTGGTCTCCTCATCTCCACCACTTTATCCTCCTTTCACTGCCTTCCAGCAAAAGTTACAGTCTGATTACTCCTCCTCTCAAAATGTTTTAATTGATTGCCAAGAACTCTGTGCATGGTTTCTTCAAGGCTGGCTATTCCCTGGACTAACTAAAAATATTGCCAGCACTCCCACCCTCTGACTCACCTCTGGATCCCAGCTGTTGTGATGGTTCTGGATTGTGATTATGGTTGGCATAATCCCAAATAATTGTATGGGTTCCCTGTAGCTTGCACTACCATGTGCAAAGAGCCCAGAGGACACTACTTCTGTAGCTCTGAAAGGATTTGAAAGCAGAGAAGAAACCTGCAAATCAAAAGGCTATGGCCTGAGAATAAGGAGTCCCAGCTTCTACTGGTTTGGGGCATTAAAGAGAGGAGGGTCTTGGAGTGTCTCTGAAAGGTGGCAGATTACTGCCTGAAGCTGTGGTTCACTGGCACCCAAAGCCTTGGTTATCAGTGTCAACAGCCTGCACAGGACTAGAGGTCCTATTGCAAAGGCCTGAATTCCATCTAAACCCCTGCTGCTCCTGCTAGAACCTCCTGTTTGCTTGTGGCTCACTCAGAAGCATTCAGGTCTCTTCACTCTCCCAGCACAGGCTCATGCATGCAATACAGCCAAATATTTACATGCCATTCTGTCTGCTCTTCAGATTTCAGAATTGTCCACCATTTCCTCTGCCCATGGACCCATTATTCGGAGATCAATGTGTGACCTCAGATTTTAAGGTCAGAAGGAGCTTTTAGATCATTCTGTCTGATCTCATTTACAATTCAGAATTTATAATTTCATTCTGTTCTCCCTGTGTATGAAAGCATAATGCACATTCTTGTGTAATTGCTATGCACAACATGCAGCACTGTGTAGTTTGATAAATAATAATAAAGCATGTCCAAATGGCAACTCTGTATAAAAGAAGGCTGAATTCACCTTGCAATATTATTGGCCAACTGAGAAATTCAAGCATTTGCTGGAAAGTTTAATGCAAGCTTTGAAATTTGGAAAGCATGCTTCTTTGTTAAGAAATTCTCCATTTCTCATCATGAGCTTCTCAGAAACCATTAACATTTTTTATTTAAAGTAATAAGCTCAGAAGAAGGGGATATAGCCATGAGATAATAGCCTTTGTGAAATCACTAGGTGTGCTGAGGTGAATCCATGGGTACTCAGCATAATGACAGGATCATCAGCTAATGCCTACTTTTATAGAGTTTTAATATTCTAATCACTTTTCCAAGAAATAATCTTTATATTTAAAGGTATAAGGACAGTCTTAGAGCCAAAAATGTTAAGATAATATTATGTTACCCTACGAGTCTTGTAGACAATTAGTTTTAATAGAATGTAATACACCAATCTGATTCTCTAAGACAGTGAGGTTTTCAGCTGAAAGAATTACAGAGGCTATGCCTGCTCATTATATTTCAGCTCTAAGCCAATTCAACTTCTCTTCCTCAGAGTCCTCAGGCTCCTCTGCTTGGTGTCTTGTCGAGGATGGCAAGAAACACCAATGGTCCCTCGTGGCTGGTGTTGTGATTAAGCCCCTCCTGTGGCTGAGTTTCCAGCAGGAAGCTCCTCTTGTAAGGAGGAGCTAGCAAAATCTCACTGTGGAGAGAAAAAAGCAGAGTTGGAGAATCCCAGTATATAACCACAGACTGCAGACCTTACTGGGTTAGAGCAAATCTCCACTTTGTCAGCCATTTACTACTTGCAGGTGTGAGCTCACAGCTTCTGACCAGGAATGCTAAACCCATGAAATTACTAGTGAGGCTGCAACCATCTAGTAAGTCTCTAATAAATACCACTGTTAAAAAGAACAGGGTATTTCAGAATAAGCAGGCAAAATTTTCTCATCATTTTGCAGATCAAAAGTTCATATATATTTTCAAACAAGAATGTTCCTTGCATCTGGGATAAGATTGTTTATGACAACACAAGGGAACGTGACCAAAAAGAGGGGTTTAGTAACTGTATTCCAAAACAAACCTACAAATTTCTTTCACTCATGTGCTATCAGATATGATTAAATAGAAGACATGGGGTTATTTTCTGATTATATCTGACTAAAAATTTGAACATTTTAGGTATAATAATGAGGATTTTACTACTCTGCCTGTGAAGGTACTGAGATCCAAGTCTCCCTGTATTAAAGTAAGCAAGAAACATAATGTTGCTCAAGTTACATTTTCCACTTGAATTGGCAATGTGATTGTGCATTCCTAAGCCACAAGAATAAAACCTTTGGAAACTAAAAGCAACCAACAGTACATACTGGGATGTCAATGAGCCATAAAAGGCTATATATAGATTTATATAGCAGATAAATATTATGCTGTCATTAGACAGCGAGCAAGGGTTTAATATTTGGATCCCATGTCAGATTTCTGCAGAACATTACTCTCCAACAGAGAGTATAAAAACCTCTTCCTGAGGACAGAAAATCAAGAGATAACATTCAACAACCAGGCAGCCAAATCAACCACACATTTCAATGTTAACCTCAGATGGGATCCATTGAGAAGTTTATGGTGTAAAAGGACCAAGAAAATGATCTTGATCCCTTCTGTCAGTTGCTGGTAAACCCAAGAGACAGCAATATCATCAGTTCACATCATACCTGGCACGGCAAGGGTGCATTAGGTGCTCAGGAAAAGTCATCTCAATAGCTTCAGTATTTCTGCACTGTGCTCAGCTTTAGCTCATGGTGGCTTCCTAACATATAATTAGTGACTGTCCTAAACAATGAATTCTTCTTTGGGGCTTTTTTATTTTTCCTTCTATGGAAATTTGCTGGGGGATTTCCCAGTGTTCCTTATGGTTAAATTAGGCAGATATGAAGATACTATTTCTGTTTTCCATAACCCAAGATGGGTTAAGAAAGTTTATCACTGTAAGGGGCAAACCACTCATTCTATCTATTTTCCTTCTATGAAAGTGAGCTCAAACCAGACTAACTTTAAGTTTTTTGTCCTTCCTCTTACCTCAGCCACTCTTTCTGACATGCACAGAAGATGCAAAAGTGTCCTTTTCATCAGGACTTTTTCTCCTGAAAATACCAAAGAGTTATGTTTTTTACAATATTTCTTTCTCTCTCCCTAATCTTGTTTCTTCCAAAATCAGGGTTTTGCTCAGGAATGTGCTCTTCTCTTAAGAATACATAAACAAAAGGCAAATAGCCCTTGAGTGTGTGACTCTTACACGGTGAGGTCAGCACAGGTTGAGACCTCTTGAGTCAGATTGGAGCACATGAAATTCCTCTTAACTTTGATCCAGCACCCACCCATGCTCTCCAAAATCTTTGTCTTCACTAAGCAGGAAAGATAAGCAAATATTTATGTAAATAAATATTTATTAATGTTCTTTTGCTAGCATACGCTGAACAAACTTTATTTTCAGTTATTGTATTTGTTGGCAGAATTTCTTGGTTAAATCATTACTTTTACTGCATCCTATAAAAGGAGTTCAGCTCTTACAAATTTAATACAGCAGTCAGTGGGATTTACTAGAATACAGCCACAAGCACAGAAGGTACTGGCAGGTGTCATTGTGAGGTTGCTCTCCTGTATATCTTAAAGGTCAAGGTGATGAGAAAATATTCCTGAAAATGGGAAGCAAATAAATGGCATTCCTTGGAATTTCCAAATTTACAATGGAAGATGAGGACTCTCCATTCTTGGAGATACTCAAAACTTGACTGGACACATCCTAGGGAAACTTTTCTGGTTGACCCTGCTCAGAATTGTGGTTGGGTTGGATAATCTCCAGTGGTTTTTTCCAGCCTCAGCTCGGGTGTGATTCTGTGATATCCTGTGTAAGTTTTAGTGCTAGAAAAGTCTGATAGGAACTTTAAATGAGAGCACCATGAACCTTGTAATATTTCCCACTTCAGGGGAAAAATGGAAAGAAAAATTCAAAGAAAAATAAAGGAAAAAAGAAAAAGACCACACTATCACCACCCTCTTGGGTGCCTCTCAATTAAAAATTGATATTTATTTGAAGTAATTCTTTCAGAAATCCCAGAGTGACTGAGACTATTATAAAACCTTTGTTTACATGCATTAAATTGCAACTGTTTTCCAAGAAATCTGTTTTCATTCAGTTATTTACTCTCAAAAACAGGTTCCTTGAGACCAGGGAGAAGGCTTCTTGCAACTCTATGGAATCCTCTGACCAACACAGCTTCCCTTTAGAAGTTCCCATCTATCCATCTTTTGCAAATGCAAACTAATCTGACTCCATAACACTTTCCAAAGCAATAAAAGTTTATAATGCATTTGGAGGCCACTACACAGGAGAGATGAATACTTTCCCACTACACTCCCCCTTCTGCCTCATCTCTCAAGGAAACCTGAAAAAAAATGCTAATACTATATATTTGCACTTGAACTAAAATAGTATTGGTGGTTACATGACAGTGGAAAAGCGAGAGCCCTGGAGCTGGAGCTAACTCCAGATATTTAGTGGTTATAAGTATTCTACAAGACTGTAAATTAAAGAGTGTAGAACTCATAAACCTTCTCTTTTATGTTAGATTAGGTTTTTTTTTCTTTTATTGAAGCCAAATTCCACTTTCAACCAAGTAGAAATTCCTCGCCCCCACTGCTCAATTGTTGGGAATCTCTGGAAAGGCCAGATGTTGGTGGCAGTAATTCAGGGGCTGAAGGAGTGCCTGAAATACTCAGTGTCCTCTGGAGGACAAGAGCGTGGCTGAGCTGCTGGAACCTTCCACCAGTGCAGGCTGAAATGTGCTGAGAGTTTCTGTTGTGGTTTTGCCTAAGAACAAATGAGGATTGAAACTGGAAACTACTTAATGGTGCAAAAAATTAACATAGCCCCAAAAGGCTTGGAAATTTAAATCTGAGTTTGTACTCACTGATTTCTGTGGTGTGTCACGTTAATTCATGTCCTGTTTTTATGTCTTATTATGAGAAATGTTGCTGATTATAGAAGGGAAAAATCTGTCAGATATGATTAATGCCTTCATGTCTAAGAAAGTAGCCTTATAGTCACACAGGCTTAGGGTTTAAAAAGAAACCAAGTTTTAGGGAGAATTAATTTTTTTCTTTTTAAAAAAACTAACACAGGTGGAAAAAGAACAAGTTTTCCAGGCACAGTTCTTCAGTTTTTAAATTTCAAGCTATTGAAATGTGTACAGATGAAGTAGGGCATAATTGATTAATGTCTTCAATCATGTACTTAACTGGAGAAACAAATTAAAACTTAATCTATAACAAAAAATTCCCACACTATGGAAAAAGTGGAAAAATAATGAACGATGAGGCAAGACTGAAGTGGTTGAACAACTATAAAATGTCATAATTTGAGATTTGCAGGAAAATTTTCAGGTAAAAGTAAAACATATTTTTCTGCTTTATAAATATAACTTCAACACCAGAACCAAAAAATGCTTCCATGTTTTACTTTTCAGTGCAGCTACATCAAGTTAAATAGGAGACAAATCTGTCTTATCACCATTGTAAGACAAAAAGTCCAGTGCTGGTACACACAAATTTCAGAGATAAATTTACTGCAAACAGCAGTGGATATGAGTGGTCTTTTCTTCACTATGTTAGTTGGAACACAAAGAGTCAGCCCAAATGGCAGGAAACAAATCTGGTGGTTTTTTTTTTTTTNGTTTTATTTTTGCTGGTTGGTTGGTTGGTTGGTTGGGGAAATGAAGAATGTTAACAATTGCAATGAATTAACATTAAAAAAAAACCCAAAAAGCCCTTGAAAAAATGACAGATTAAATAGCCTGACAAACAAGATCTAGTAAAAGGCATAAAGTCCTCCATTCCATCCAACATTTTAAGTCATCCCTAATGATCCTAACACAAAATATTAATAAAGTGAAATTTGTTCTGGAAGGGTCTAATATTTAAAGCAGGCCATTTGTAATGAAACTTCCCAAGATTCATTCTCTCCATAATGCTGTCTTTTGCTCAGCCAGGAAGAATGGAGAGCCATGAAAGCATTAAATTTTGCATCTCCAGGAGGAAGCCTGCCTGAAACCTTTCTAAACTCGTTGTGCAAACAGATGATGCACAGCCAGCTCATGATGGGACAAGATATACACAGGCACCAAGAGCAGAATTATTCCCTCCCTTTGTCTCTGCTCTCCTCCCCCAGGATCTGCATGTCCTCTCTGCCTCCCTCCACAACAAAGAGCTCTACTGAGATCTTGTGGACTACTCCTACACACACACACACACACACACAGAGCATCCACAACACCCCCTGGCTTTCCTGAACCCTCATCCACTCTGCCCTTACTGGCTTCCCTCAGCCCTCAACACCTCCCTGCACACACTCGTTGAATATTTTGTGTCATTATCACAAAATTCAATTTTGCTCTTGGGG
This sequence comes from Chaetops frenatus, assembly GCA_013400775.1. Lineage (NCBI taxonomy): Eukaryota > Metazoa > Chordata > Aves > Passeriformes > Picathartidae > Chaetops > Chaetops frenatus. The sequence continues at coordinate 153,492 of VZTR01003665.1, forward strand.
GAAGTGGAAGTTAGTGTTGCCTCCAGAACTGAGAAGCCTTGAGTGGGTCTTGGCACTACATGAGGAATTGTATCATTCAGCCAGGAATGCGATCTGAAGAGCCCTATTCAGCCTATAAATCATTTACTCAAAAGACTACAATAGACACCAGGCAGAAAATAGTATGAATACAGGGGGGGAAAAAAAAAAAATTAAAAAAAAAGGCAGCCTCAATCCTGCAAACACTTATATGTGTACTTAATGTAATGTGGGTGAATATTGATTTCAATGAGAGTGCTTATATGCATAAAGCAAGGCATATGCATGTTTATAGGATCAAGGCCAAGACTGTTAAGTACTGCAAGCTGAGCTTTAATGACCGATAAAACAACGTAGAAATACACCAAAATATGTCAAGGAAATATTCAGGATGCCTGGCTGGTTTCAATACTTATGAAATGGTATCTCTGTTCTCAGTCCGAAATAAGAAAAATAATTGGTTAGTAAATTAATGACAATCACATAAAATTAGAATGTAATAAAACGTATGAGCAAAAGGAGTACACATATGTGGCTGAATAAATCTTCCTCCTGCTAGAATGCACCCATTTCTGTGGCAGCTATTGAAAAATGTACAAAAACCTAACTTTTGTTTGTTTCTACTGTGTGGTGTAGAATTATATTACTTTTTTTCTGAAGTTGTGCTTTAACACAGCGTTTTTTTGACCAGCCCTGCATTGATCATGTCTATATTCTTCAAGAAAAAATAAAACAATATAGGAACAGCTCAGAAATTAAACTGTTGTCCCAGAGTGAACAAAAA
>VZTR01003665.1:154311-169522 GCA_013400775.1 Chaetops frenatus
AAAGAAAAAAAAAAAAAAAAAAAAAAAAAAAAAAAAAAAAAAAAAAAAAAAAAAAAAAAAAACAACCCAACTTTTGAACTTTGAGGATGGATCTTCAAAATACATATTCTTGCTTTAAAACAAGATCTTTAGCTGATGAAAATCATCATGCCTCCACTGAAGCAAATGAAATTATGCCAAAAACACACCAGGCGAGTATTTGACACTCAGTTGTGAGCAGCAATTCCCTGGTCTGTGGTTGCTTTCAGAACAGTTGAACTGGCAGTTTGTTCAGGCAGGTTTTCCACTTGTCCGTGGAACTGCAAGGATTTTCTCACCTCTCATCAGCGTGGATCTGCAGCCAACATCTTTAAAAATATATCCTGGTCTCACTCAGCTCAAAGCTGTGTATTGGGACAAGGCAAGCCCTGAGATGAATTAGAGGCAAAGGGCCCCTCTGCACACTTGAACTCTGTGTGAGACTTTCGCTGACATCAGTGGGAGCTGTGTCTGCAAATCAGTGGCTGCCTTTTGTTATGGAGTAACAAATCCTCAGTACACAGCCTGCTTCTGGCAGAGCCAAAGTCTTCCTTTGAAAAAGCACATTCTTCCCTTAGATTCATGCAAAGACCTCAACCAGCATTGCCAGATGACACGCTCAGAAAATCAGGATGCTGTCCTGGAGCAGCAGTGCAAAGACCAGCTGACAAGGACTGTGCAAATCTGGGGGGAAAAAAAAAAAAAAAAAAAAAACAAAACTCTTGCTGCTAACGTGAGATAGCAGGAAAAATACTTGCAAAATAAGAACATCCTAATTTTAATCATGGTAACTAAAGCCTAAAGCTAACTAACTGACAGCAACACTAATGACAGCAGAAATGTGTCTGAGGTGTAGGAAAAGAGTATGCAGGGTCATAATTCAAATTTCTCAACACATTCAGTTAAGGCCATATTTTGCAGGAACTCATTTAAGCAATGTTAAAAGGATAAGTTTTTTCAAGCATTCCAAGCATCCAAAAACTTCTGTTCTGGCTTTGTGCATAATCAGATTTTTCAAATATCGCTATTTCCCAATGCTGAGAATTTTTGCAGACCTGAGTCTCACCCTGGACATTTCTGAAATGTTGACCATGCCATGTAACTCACTCAGATAAGAAAGCACATAGTTCTACTTTGGAGCCCAGTAAATAAAGTCCAGTCACAGAGCACACAGTACTTACAAATAAAGAAAATCCTTTTTGTTCTCTGAACTTTCAGTCATGAAATGGTTAAAAAATATTGAAGGGCCACAGCTATCACCACGGAGAGAGTCAGTGAGGGAGAATGGAAGGAGGAGTGTGGTACTGCACTTTGCAAGCTCAGCAGTTCTTCAGATGTGGTCTGGCATGAAGCTCATGAAGTCAAGCAGATCTGCTCATTTCAGTCCTATATACAGGCACATATGCAAAAACAGAGATGGATACATAGATGTAAACCCTCTGAAGAGTGAAATAAAGCAGTGTTGGGTATGTCTTTAGTAGATCAGCAGTAACAAAGATTTGAAGTCATAAAAAATTCATTGTTTTGTACTATTTCAGCACAAAAACCCAAGCTGAAAGCTTCAGGTATGTGACAGCTAGGATAGGTTTTCTCTAAGAGAGCAATGGTGGTGATGATGATATCATTTGAACTTTCCACTTCACTTTGAGTTTCTCAAAGATTCATTTTTTTAATGGAATTTATAGGAACATGACAACTGAAAATACTTTCATCCAAAAAACACTCCTTCATCAGAGCAAAGTAATTTCATTGAAACAAAGGAATTTTACATTTTATTTTATCTAGAAATTTTTGAGGTCTCACTTGTAAATGTTGATTAGAGAGAGAAATGGAGAAAAGTAGATGGAGAAGTAGAAAACCAGAGGAAGAAAGATGCGTGTGTACATTCATGTAGGAAAAAGAATTTTGGCAGAATTTTGGGCAACTGGATGATATGAAGAAGTAAATTGCAGAATGCTGAAATACAAGGGAGAAACTGAGTTTTTCTCCCTAGATCTGCTTCAGTTTTTTTATTATTGGAGAGCAGAATTTCTGGTTCTTCTGTGTTGTTTCTTTCAAAAGTCCCACAGAATGTGGGATTTCTTGCACTATGCCAGACTCAGCAATGCCCCTGCAACCAGACACAGCACAAATGTTAGATTAGCCATGACAGCTAATTAGAACAACTTACTGATCATAGGATAGAATATTGTAGTGTCATAGAACCAGTGAATGGTTTGGGCTGGAAGGAACCTTAAAGATCACTTAGTTCCCACCCCCTTTACATGGGCAGGGACATCTCCCAACTAGACCAGCTTGCCCAAAGCCCCATCCAACTGGCCTTGATTTTTATCAGTGTGTGACAGGAAAAAAGAGATTTTTAACATTTGGGATGGCATAATAGGATTTGTGGTAATGACTAGGGTTTTTTTTTTCCTAAGCCACATGAAGATATCACAACTCAACATTGAGGGATTTAGTGGTGGTTATGAGGTGAACAGGTAAATCTCTGGAAATTTAGATCTCATTTCCTTTGTCTTTTGTCAAATAAATAATGAAAGAGGCATTTTTTAATGCAATGGAAAACAGGATGCAGGTAGATCCTCTCCAAACTGAAGCTGTTATGAAAGATTGTAGACAGAGTGAAAATGTGTGTGACTTTCTCAGTCTGCATGAAGCAGCATCTGATTTTTCACACCATGTCATGCCAACTTAGAGTAATGGGAAACTATTGTTTCTGCAGAAAATGGAAATTAGCATCTAACAATAAAATAAATGCATTTTGGTTGGAATGTCCATATTCACAACAGGAAAGTGTACAGAGTATTGCACAGGTCTTCTGTAGTTTGCTTTTTCCACCTCCTTGAAGAAAAGCTGTTATGTTGTGCTGCTTAAAGTAACTTTTGAAACTCAAAGCTTCTGCACTTTCAGCATATATGGGCGCAAGAGAAGCCTATTTAATAAGTTAGATGTGATGAACCATAGCCATTTTTCCTATCTACTGCTCTTTCCATCCATGCCAGGTAAGTGTCTTCTCTACAGCTTGGTTTCCATCAGTATCATGTGATATTTTTCCAGTCTTAGGTTAAGGATATAATTCCTAACAATGAGAAAGAACACAGAGAACATTCAGCAAAAATGAGAGGTTGTGAACACAGCATAGTCTTAGCCTGGGGAGGTGATTGCCCCAAGGTCACTCTGGCCCAGCAGCTGCACAGAATTCAAAAAAAGCTGGGAATTTTTGGAGTGAAAAAATACACTGAGAAATATTTCACGTGTGTGTGCATATGTATTTTAAATGCATACATGCATACGTGCATATGCATACATATATATGTGAAAAGGAAGGCATCATTCAGAATTGAAACTAATCTCTATTGAGACTAAGGAAGGCATTTCATTTGGATTAATTATTCTTAGCTGTCCTGTTCTACTTTCTCCTCTAAAGCAGCCCACACCAATGGTTGAAAGAGATCATTTCCCTTGTATTCCTGTTCCTCAAGGCTGTCAGCAAAAGGCAAATTCTCAGACTTCAATGCAACAACCTACCATGCTACAGTCCTCCTGCTTTAGTTGTCATTCCTTGTGAAGGGGAAGAATTTAACAACCTGCAGCTTGTGATAGCCAAAACCCTGGAGACTTCTGGCCAGATCTAGAGAGAATCATAGAGGGATGGAGTGGCTTGGTTTGGAAAGGACCTTAAAGACCATCCAGTCCCATCAAGGGCAGGGGTGTCACCATCAGATCTCATGCCTGGTTTGTCAGAGCCTGGATTCCTTCGTGGTGTTGCAATACACACCAGTGCTGATGGTTGGTGACATCAGAGCCCTAGAAACCCGTTCAGGAAGCGTGCTAAGCCATGCCACTCTTTGTGGCTCATGATTCACTCGCACAGGTCACAGGGCCAGGTGTCTGTAGCACAGATGAACCTCAGGCTCTCTCTATGCCATCTTCCATGTAGCCTGTGACTCTGGCACTGCTGAATCTCAGACGTGACAAATTCCTTTCTGGCTAATTCACAGTGCCCTGATGGCACCACCTGGGCAGGTGGGTAGAGATAGGCAGCCCAGGGGGAGGGGAAGGCATGGCTGGACCACTGAAAGGTGCTAACAAGAACCTTGCATTCCCCAGAGAATCAGGTGATCCATCTCCTGGAGTTCAGTCTAAGCTTGTGTCCAAACAATGTTGAGATAGCATTTGAAACACACACAGTTTTCATGTTAAAAAATTTTACTTATTGTAACTAATAAGAATTTTAAATTTAGTGTCATGTCTAATTTTTCTATTTGATGAGTTACCCTCTTTATTACCAGATTGAAGTCCCCCATAAACTAGCTGCAAATTATCTATTGATACTTCCTTTTCCTTCTGTTTCTTTCCCCTCACAATACAATTCTCTCCTGTATAACAATTGTATTTGCCTGGGACTATGGAAAGAGTTAGGTAAATCAATTTTAAACAAACCATATATTGTATGCTTATATAGTTTCATTTCCAATAAATAACCTGGAATAGCTAGTCAGCTTTACATGCAATCTTAATTTGAGTTTCATACGCATAACGGAAGCAAGGAAAAATGGGACAGACTTGAGAAGGGAAGAAAGATTATATGGCTACAAGCACAGTGCCATGTAAATTCATTTACAAGGGCATCTGCATCTGTATGTCCAGTCAAGTGGCACAGGGAATTGCGAGGGGATTATTGATTTCAAAATGACTTAACTGCAGTCATGCAGTACTGAGAATACCTTATTGCTTCCCTCAGATTCATGTACCAATTTGATCATATTTTGTATATGTCTCAGCAGTCACACATGTAAGTCCTGAAAATAAGGTGATTAAAAGGGCAACAACCTCCTAAAAAAAAAAGAAAAAGAAAAAGAAAAAGAAGAAGAAAACAGTCTCTCACCAACATATGAGTTCAGTCTCTTAAACATATGAGATCAGGTTTACTCTTTATTTTTGAACACCACAAATCATATACTTATTTATTTGAATACCCCTCTTAAAAAAATTAAAATGAAACTTAAAGCAATTCTGAGCAGAAGCCCTCTGAATATCAGATCCCATCAAAGTGGAGTCACCCAAATAAATCTATGTCACTTTTAAGGTTTGAATGCCTAACTTCCAAAGTCAAGGTGGATAAAACTTTCTGAATATGTGCACAACATGGAACTTGGAGAATTTTGAAGTGACCCATTGCAAGCTTTTAAAACTTCCATGTGCATGCAGGCCTGATAACTTTTAAAAACTATTTTTCAAGGAAAAGAGCAAGAAATAAGCATCATCTCCCCTAACATATGGATTAAAATTTTTACACTGTCAGTAATTAAAATACCATGACAAATTAAGAGCTGATAAAAGGCCACGGCTAAAGATTTATGTTCTTTTATTTTAAAAGCTTCTTTAAGCTTTACCAAATGTACTGTGCTCCATGTACTTCATCTCTAACATCTGAATCCAGTTAGCAATGATTTTCAACTAACAGGGTGTTCCTTTGCATCAAAATGTGTAGCAGGAGCTCTGTGTTACGCATGTCATCTCATGACAGTCACTGAGCTCTCTTGCTGAAGTGCATTAGGAAACTGTTTTAAAGAGCTTGCACCTTTTGTCAGAATGGTTTAAAAAAAAAAAAAATTAAAAAAAAAAAAAACAACGACATTGTTTAACAGCCCTGTATGTCTTACCGTTATACTCCCCACCTTTTGCAAAGGTCAGGGAAGTGTCATTTTGTGACTGTACTAATTTATTCAGAAAGCACAGCTTAACTCTTCCTGTGACTTGTTAAAATCATGACAACACCATATCGGGTGGGGGGGAGGCAGGATTCAAAGTGTAGACAACACACGTTTAGTGAGTAGCTTTTTACTTGTGTCTTACATCAATCACTCCTGACATTTCCAAGGAGAAATCCTATCTGGACCCTAAAAATCTATTTCCTTTTCTCATGACAGCTGTGATTAAGGCAGGGCAGCTTGTACCATGCAGTTCTTTAATGATGAAGGCAGTCCTTCATGTCAACTTTCTTCTTAAAGTTGCAGTTATCAGAAATATTCCAGTGCACAATATTTCCCCTTCTACTTGTTTTGTGCACGTTTCCAATAAAAAATGAGGTTTATTCGGGTGGTTTACAAAATTATCCCTACAGGTCCACTGCAGCCAGGAAGAAAACAAGCTCCAGGTTTCCTGGAGGTAAAGCTGGTTGCTTCTCAGCCCAGCACCTGGTATTTCTAAGGAACAGAAGAGGAATTGTAGTGCCAAAGTGTCATTTGGAGTCACCCCTGCATTGGTTTGTACAAAGTGAATGGGATGTTAGAGTGGTTCAGTGCCTCGTGCTATATTAATGTTCTGCTCAGGGCAGTGTGGACTCAGATCTCATTAAATGTGGTTGTTTGAAATGACTTAGACACTGAATGGCATTGGCTCTGTATTCTCAGCACTTACAGTAGGTCCAGAGGCTCATTGTCTGGGTTGTACCAATGCAGTTCCACCACCTTTCTTGACTTATCTGAGAAATACCCACACTACTTAAAATTAGAAATGTTCTGACAGTGAATTTTCTGCTGCTCACTCCTACCTATAAATGATGGCAAAAATAAAAAAGATCTACTTTTAATTGAGTTAATAACTACCAAACTTTTGGGGAAAGAAAATGATCTATATTTATATTTCTGATATGCTGCCACACAGGCCTCCTTATCACATGATTCAACATTCAATATCTAGACTTCAGGAGGCAAGAACAAGTACTGTGCTACACTAGAAGCCAGAAAAACTCTCTCTTTTTTTTCTCCACTCTCACTAGGTTACTAATGTTTATACCAGAGCCATCTACTAGTTACTGAATGTTTTCCAGCACTTCAGAAGTTTTTCGCCTCTTTCTGAAGGGCACTGTGATTCTGCTGGGCCTCAGATGGGTTTTCAATGTCAACCTGAGGTCAAGTGTGTGAATCTCAAGAGGAGATCAGGACACATCTGGAGGACTGTGCATTACTGTCCTGCCCTATTAAAAAACAGCAACAACAACAACTGCTTAGGAGTTCCTTGGGCCGAGCCTGACAGGGAAAACAGATGGATCACACTTCAGGATTTAATTTTCAGATGTGATTCCCCCATGCAGATGAACGGTTGGCACAATTTATGATCTTAAAACGGGTTAATTTCGAAAAGTCAAATCCTGTTGTATGATGTACGAGACACCATAAGAAGCTGTGATAGCCTCTCGTGTGTGACATATTGTACAAGGGAACTGTGTGGTGCAGTGTCTCCACTGGAAGAACTCGTGGAGCCTCACTGTCTGTGTCACTTTGGGAAGCTGCTGACCTGGCTGCTCACCTTTCACCCGTGGTTTGCCTTCTTCTACCCACTACAGCAAGCTGTAAACCAAAACTCATCAACATTTTAGCATCTTCATAGGTAACTCCTAACTCTGACCCATTTTTATACAAAGACAATTGAAAATAAAAAGCAGGAAAGTAGCTATACAAAGATGATCATGTTCTAAGTGTCTAGTTTGCATCCTTGCCTCCTTAGATGTGGATCAGAAAGTTATGTGCTGCTTATGGAAGAAAGCCAGTGCCTTTTAAACATTATTCATGACAAAATTCAGCCTGCCAGTCAACCACATGCCACAGATGAATATAAGCCTAGGGCAAGCAAAGGTTTTTGGGTTTGGGTTTTGTTTTGTTTTTTTTCTTCAGTTTGGTAGNNNNACCCTCTGTGTATTTGCCTGAAGAAAATGGGCTTATTTCACAAAAGCCATCAATATACCCTGATGAGTTTTCTGCACTGTATTTCAAATTAGGTGCCAAAATGTTTTCTGAAGTTTCTGCTCGTTTTTGACGAGAACCTTTAAAAACCCTGTTTTTATTCACTTAAATACACTTTCCTGAAAGTTGTGCAAATAGCAAATATCAGACCAAATTCCAGGTTGAATGGCACACCTTGGATTTTACAGTGATCCATAAGAACCTTTTTTTTCTTTTGTGTAATCCTGACAAGGTCCCAGAAGCTAATGTGTGTGTGTGCTTTTCACTCTGGCAATACAGGTTTGTCTGTCATGCACACCTGTGCAATGACTGTTGGAGAGGGGAAAGCACAGAGGAGACATAAGCAGAGTCTGGATTCATAAAGCTTTTCCCTTTCTGCTTCAGCTGTGCAATAATTCAGCTCTCCATGACTCCATCCTGTTTTTACAGTGGCCCATGTGGAAACATGAACTCTTGGAACACCCAGGTCCAAATCTGCAGTTGTCTACCTTTCAAGTAAGTCAAGGGAAGCCAAAATGCAAAAACAAACAAAAAGTATCCAAGAAACAAGTTTTTGCATCAGACTAAAGAAAAGGATTATAATTTTGTTAACAACAAGGTCTATCAGTTGTCACTTTAAAAAAAAATAACATTTGTCAAAGAATTACCATCTGGGATAGAGAGTTTTTAACAGTAATGGGTGCATGAAGAGTCTGTAAGATCTTAACTCTGTTAAGTTTATCTAAGCACTATCATGCTTTTATTGGATTTAAGCTAAACAAGTCTATTCTAAGTAAGCATTACCCATTGTTCTTCATTTCCTGTTGTACCTGGTATTCCTTCAATTAGCCACATATGTCAAAGCTTCACTTAATGATACCTAATCTTCAAGCACTGTCTGTTAATTTTCTGTTTCTGGATCAAGACAGAGAGCTGGGAACTACCCATTAACTAATATACCCTTCAAGCTCAAAAGCAGAAGAACAAAATAGAAGGGAGATGTGGACTCCAATGATGTTTTCTCACTTCTGTGGGAAATAGCAGTCCCTTCTAACCACCCAGTGTCGTGTAGTCATCTGCTCCAGCCTGAATGAATTAGAAAGAAACAAGCATAATTATAAAGCAGGGGAAAAATAGTCTTGCTTATTCCACCAGGGTCAGAAAGCTGAAACTTTCAGAGTATTACTTACTTTTGCATTTTCCCCTAGCTTTTCTGTAGGAGAAAGAGAATTCATATTTTGGAGAAAAAAAAAATATATATAAGGGTGAGAATATCTGAGTTTTTGTTACGAAAATGAAAGGACCTGTTCCATAGTTTCAAGACTCCTGTATGAAGTTTGCATGAGCAAATATAAACAAGAAAATCCAGGTTATTACATAACTCCCCAACCTAAAACAGGGATTTTTACCCAACTAAGTATTACAAGCAATGAGTAAAATTTCTTTAATGGAGCACAATAATTCTCACATCTGTTGCAAGCCATTGATATCAACCCAGAACAGCTAAAGTCAAAGGCCCAAAGGCTTACATAATCAAATTAATTTATCTCTTCTCATCATAGGAATCTGTTCTCTGCTATCCAAATATACAGTAAAATACAAACATATATTGTGGATTAAGCATATATATTTCACATAAACAGCAATATTTATGAAAAAACTGATTTGTCTGAATGTTTGCAGTAGTGGTTGCAGTTTGGGGAAAAAAATGGAATTTAGAGCCCAGAAGATATTTATTAAAATTTAAAATGCTAATAACATCCTCTATTTTGTTTCTTTCCTTCAGGTGACACATAATTCACCAATATTTCACCAAGAATGCACTTGTCAAATGGCAGCAAGACAGGATAAACCTGTCCTGCCCCTACCACCCATAGGGTTTTACATTCACAGGTGTCCAGGTTCCTGCCAGAACAAAGTTATTTTTTTTTACAACCTGAACCCACAGGATCTCTTGAGCCCAGGATTTCTGGTCTGCCATGCACTGTGCTGTGTGGACAAGGCCAAGACCCAAATGTTATTTGAGACCATCTTAGGTTAATGCAAGGAATTGGGAGAAATGAATTCTCTTTTTTTCTGGCTTCTGTGAAGAAAGGGGCTCCTTTTCCAGTGGGGAAAATGTGGCTGTGGTCGGGTCAGGCTTTGAGATGAATTTTTTTGTGTATGAATCCTTCTCTCTTTTTGTACACTTTTGTTATTAATATAGTTGCTATTAGTGTTCATTTTCTTATCTCATTGCTGTTTCCAGTAAATTTTTTCCTAATTCGACCTGTAATTTTTGTCTTTTTGTGCCTTCCACTATCAAGGCCATCCCCAGAGTGGGAAGGAAGAGGGGGGGAAGGAAGTGAATGGTGTCTGGTTTGGGAGAGTCTTGGGGGCAGGGGGGTGGGCACTAAATTTGGGGAATTCCATTCCTAAAACCACAAAAGAAGCCACACATAGGTAAGATTTTCTGAAAATAACTAGCTGTTCCAGATATCCAACCTGTGACACTTAAAAATAGCATGATTTTCAAAGTGCAGGTGCTTAAATTCTTAAATTGCCTCCTTCCTTGAGCCCTGGCCACCCCAGAATTGAACTGCCCTTATCTATATTTAAAATGATGCTCAAAATCACTTTCATCCCAATTAATAAAGAAAGCACATTATTTGCAAGTCAATTTGTATATCATGGCTAGAACATTTAACGTTAATTTTTAAATGGCAGGCACAAGATATTTCTGACTTACATAAAGTGGTCTTAGAACCCCCCAAATACCAGAAATACGATGGAGAGTTAGAGGTCCACACGACTGCATTTAATATAGGTTTACAATATTGCTGAAAAAATACACCTGCACAGTGTTTCAAATATGTTAAATTCTCTTGAATAGCTGAAGTCAGTATCTTCAGCTAAATTTCTCAACCAGTAAAAATAACTCAAAGTGAGAATTAATAAATGCACTCCAAATCATACATTCTTTTTTCTATGAGCCCTCTCAACAATTTTCCTTCCAACTAAGTAATTCCCATAAAGAACATTGTGACTTGCACTAATTAGTTAAATTTTCTCTTCCCCCCCTCCCCTCCTTCCCCCCTTTGTGTTGAAGTAGTTGCTATATTGTAAAGTAATTGGTTCAGGGGTTAATCCCTGGCTTCCTTTCTGTCTCAGAGGCAAGAATGTACAAATATGTCCACTCTAGAATGTTATCACAGTGCCCTCTCTTGTCAAAAGTAAATCAAGAGGGACTAACAACACAGAAAGGGTGTGGGATTCGGTTTGGTTTTTTTGTGGTTTGGTTTTTTGGTTTTTTTGGGTTTTTTTTGTTTTTTGTTCTTTTTTTTTGTGAGGGGTGAGAGGGGAGGGAGATGTTTTGTTTCGGTTGGCTGTTTTCTGAGTGTTTTTTACACACCAGATTCAAATGTAACTTTCCCTCTGAAGACTCACTAAGCAGAGACACCTTAATGAATTGCTCAAATGTGTTGCTAAGCTGCATACGAAGAACAGACATTCAGGAAACTGACACCACTCTCACATATGTTTCATAGCATCACATTTTATCCTTAACCCTGAAATTCCACTATTTACTATAAACTGGAACAATAATTGCAAGATTAATCCAAGCCTATGATACAAATGAACTTAATTTGCCTGCAGTTGTTTAGGAAATTGCAAACTTTTGAGTGTATAACCAGTTGCAAGTGCCAGGAATAATTCAAAGGCTTGTGAATGGGAAATTTCCATGAGAGTTATGTCAGACAAATTTAACAGGAAATAAATACAACTAAAAATGCCCATTTTCTTTTAGCACGTAAAAGCAGCAGAGTTTTCAACAAAAAAGGAAACCGTTTTTTATTTGTGAATTCTGCAAGTTAAACTTGCCACTATGATGATGTGTAAAATGAGAAGGAAGATAGATAACGTGGAGTGACACACCTGAAGGAAATAGCTCCCTTTATGGAGAAATGAGGATTTAAGGTATAGTCTTTTCCCCAGGTTTCTGTTGGAATACAGAGAGGTGGACATGATTGAAATTTGCATTTAAATGGAAATGGTTAAAGGTAAAGGCACAATGTTTAGAAAAATGAGAGTATCCATTTTTCTAAGAGGGAGGCATACTGTTATTGTATACCATTAAGGTGTCACAGAGCCTAAAAATGTTTAGAAATATTAGACACTACTGCAGAACAAAGAACAGCAAAATGCCATTTGGAAATGACTATGCACTGTGAACGAATCTAACCGAATACTACATCATATACAATTGTCTTTAATGTTTGCTGCTGCCATTACCTAATGTGAGTCCTGTTCACTAAAGAGCAGAAGATGTATTAGATAGCATTCTGATCCTTTTCAACTTCAATATAACCCAGAATCCATTCATCATTCTATCCTGGTGATTTCTGCAGGTCTTTCTCCATAGGATACCACCAGACCCTAAAATATTTGCCTGGTACACTTTCTGAGAACACACTGGGAATTTTAACTGTGTCACATGAAAACCCTGATGTGTTTCTGTGATACCAAGGAGGAGACACAGGTTTTGCTGAAGATAATGAAATACAGAATGCAACGAGTCATGGAACTGCTCATGTCTTGTGCTGACTGGAAATTGCCCTGGTGAATATTTGTGTGTGAACCTGAGACAGACACAAGGCAATAATTTCAAGAGAAAAAGCAGAAGATAGAAAATTCTTCTCATTCTTCCGTTCCTAAATGAGAAGGCAGCAAATAAACTTTGCATGTCTGTGGTTCCTTATTGATATACATAGGCACAAATATACAAGTATTCTATGTTTGTAGAAGTGGAGAGTTTAAATGTGTGTGTGTGCACGTGTACACAGACAATAAGAGATTTACCCACTAAATCATCCCATTTCAAAAGGTTTGGATCTTTTCACATCTAACTTTTTTAAGCAAGTGAAAATGATGAGAGTTGAAAACCTTTCGGTGTTTGACATTTTCTCACGATTATAATTTTTCTCCAGCCTTTTTCTCTCACCTCCTCTCACCTTCTCTAGCCTCCTTCTCTCACTAGTTTTCAGTGATGTTAACCCTCTACTTTAAAATAGCATTGTTGCAACTAAAATCAGAAGGTACTGAAATCTCAGTCAGCAGGATCCTTTTCAGAGCATTTATCTGGAATAAATAGAAAAGACCAGAGTTGTCTGCAGTAAAGCTCCAAGCAGAAACTAGTTTTAGCAATTGCAGCCCAGTTCAGATTCATATTTACCCCAAATCTACAACAGGATTTTAACAGTGTTTCTTAACCTTTCTGAAACCATAAAGGTGAGCTCCAACTCACCCACCCTGTACTGACATGAAGGACTGTCCTGTTTTTCCAGGGCAGGGACATTTTGGGCTTACGAACATTTTTTAAGGAGGGACTTAAACTCCAGTGCTTGGATGGTGTTAGCTCATGTGACAGACACAATGCTTCTCCCACCATCAGTCCCTCTCAGTCTCCCAGAGCCTCCTGATAATAATAAAAGAAAAAAAAATCCTGCCCATCATGGTGTTCACAATTGAAATATAGGCAAAGGATGGATTTTTTTTCATCCTCCTGTTGGGATAGGATCCTTTTGAAGAAAAAGATTTACTTGCATATCCTGGCCCACACAACCAGATTTATAGCTGTTACTTGCTAAGACTCCAGAACAGATCTATAAATCATTTCTGGACAATCCCTACAAGGCTCTTTATTTTCAAAAAGTAATCCCTTGTAACTGAAGACCAACTTCAGCTCTTTTCACACTCAGCAGCTGTGGCCTTGTCAACTGACCATTTTTGCACTATTGATACTGTTTGAGATTGGGGTTATGTAAGAGAATTTATTCTTGGATGTCTTTGGTCAGGTGTTTAGCAAAAAAAGCCAGTGCCAAAGGCATTGGATTAAATGGCAACACCTGCAGCCAGAACTGGACTTACACCATCATTGAACAGCCTGGCAGAGCAGCTGGGAGCCTTCTCTGGTCTTTTCCTGCAGACCCAGGTGTCCAAGAGCTAGAATGAATTTATCTCAAGATTTTGCATTCCAGTTCTCAGAAAAATGCATACAAATATGCACCATGGACACCAAACAAAGTCAGACTAGTGGCTTTGTGATTGACTGTTTTGGTCCTTGCACAACTGTTTTAATTAAAGCTGACCCCCAGAATGAGTCCTACAGATCTGCAGATTCCTAAACTAGGTCATTATTGCTGAGGAAAAAAAAAAAAAAAGGTAGAATAAAGGAAATCTTCAAGTGAGCTCAAATAGATAGGCCCCCCAAAAGAGTCCACATTTTTATTTAAATGTCATGTATACCCTGCATGAAAAACCACATAGTTCAAATATATACATCTCCACCATTAAAGATTCTTTTTTTTCTTACACCTGTGAGTTTTTCCACTTCCCAAGACTTCAACAGTCTGCACTGTCAGGGACCAAAAATAAAATTGTAATTGAAATACAGATAAGATAGAAACCTTTAATTTACCTTCTCCCTGAGCAACAGGACCTTTCCAGCTGCATCTGATATACTTTTCTTTTTCATGCCTGGGCTGGTGCAAAATTATCTTTAGATAAGATATTTTAGGGATTTAGGGATTTTGTGTGCCTCAGGACAAAGGACAGTGTTTGTGAGAAGATCACTGCCCTCTTTTTGAGGCAAAATTCCACCCTTATTGAAATTTCAGTGTAACAGAAAAGTATGCCATTTCATTACCATACTATCTGTCATAGACTGTAGCCACTTTTACTACAGGAGTGCTTGAACATCAACAGCTGAGTGTCAAAAAGGACTGGTAGTAGAAAATGTCATGTATTTTCCCAATAAATCCATTGGGCATTTTTTTTTTTAGCTTTTTGATTTTCTCATATAAGTGAACTTTTTTCTAGCACACTACAGAACTATATGCAAAACTCATTCCAGGAAAATAGGATTATGCTGTAATTTGTCTGTCTGAAAACATTGGGTCCTTCAGTACACATTTGTGAGTCAACAAAGAATAAAACCAGAAAGTTTTGAGGAGAGAGGACAATGGTATGACCCCCATTCAGGACTGTAAATAAAACATTTCTACTGAAGCATTGAACAGGTTTGAAATAAACTCCTGGCAGCACATATTTTTAATTAAAATATATGTCTACAAATCTTTACAGCTAAGCAAAATACAGACAACAGTAAAATACTGTAAATATGATAAAACCAACCTTGAAAGACTTATGCTGATTTATGGCACCTGATGATGCCCAGAACTGAACTCTGCATAATTTAATCTATTTCTTGGGTAACATTTTCAGAAATTACTCTTCAGAAGTAGTTCTGTGCTCTTCCTTTTTTACTTGTTTTACAAAATACACCTCCTTTTCAGGTAGGCTAGACCTTTCCTTCATGTTCTGCATTCTGGTTAATAATATCATGGACAATTCATAGTATGTTGCTATGACAAACACCAATTCCCTGTTTTGAAGGGCAGAGGGAGAGTGATTTAGTGACTGTCTCT
>VZTR01003665.1:174842-217121 GCA_013400775.1 Chaetops frenatus
AATTAAATTTGCCTTACCTAGATAATTCCAGCAAAACTAACTTTTTGATTTTTTTTTTTTGTTGTTATATAAAAGCAATTATTTGAGAGTAAAATGAAAATTTGGTATAAAATTTGGCTTGAATAAACAGTTTTTTGGTTTTCTGAGTGCTATACCTGCATAGTCCTAATCTTTTGAACTTCAGCTGAGATAGAGATGGCTTCAGAAAAGGCTCAGTTCCTCTTTGCCAACTTCAAAGGAGGAAGCCTTCTCATTTTGTGGCTTTGGGAAATCCTGAATGGAGTTTGTTCATCTGGAGATCTTGCACGGAGTCAGGAGGGGACAAATCATACAGACATGAATGGAGTTCAAACCTCCAGCACATGTTAACTCCCCTTAATGCTTGCCCAACAGCACATAAAAAATTGAAAAACTTTCAAAATATCTCATCTGGAAATTCCCCTGGCATTAATGCTAGGAGGGACTGCACGTGAAAAGGTGTTACAAGGAAAAAACGCCTTTTCCTCACCAGGGATACATTATTCCTGGCATAACCTAAAAGATTCATTCAGCCTAAAGCGATTCAAGGGATCCTAAAGACCAAAACCTTTTTGTTTTTGTTTTCCCAGTTTACTCACCCTTCTCTGCACAACCACAGGTAGGCTGTACAGCCAGACTGAGCTTGCCTTGCCTGCTGCAAATTTGAGCTCTCTTTGCTGGATGGGAGCTGGCCAGTGCTCAACCAAGGGGTTTAAGCAGTTTTCTCAGAAAGAGAGGAAGATGAGAAATCCTTCTAGCTGGGCTGCACCCATTCTGGTATTCCTGCAAGACACAAGAGCAATGCAGTTACAAGTTGCTGTGCATTGTTCAATTGATTAACCCTGTGTTTCTGGGACCTACTTCCAGCCCAGATTTCAGAGCATTGCTGCCCTAAACACAAGAGATATAAAAGTAATGCACAAAAATAAGTGGAGGCCCTGTGGTTCATTAAAATGTACGGAAAACTAATGTACTTCTTTTCCCTAAAAAATCCATGCTTTACCACAGTACATGAAAACAAATGTATTGCAGGAAATGCTATTCCTACTTGGTTCAAACACTATCTGTACTCAGCCATGTTTAACAAATCCCATTGCAGCCTTGGTGAAGCACTCTTTGAGGGCATGATAGGGCAAGGGAAAATGGTCCTTATTCACTTAATTTTGGCCTTTGACCAATATATTTTTATTAGACAGCTACAATAACAAATGCTTTGCACCAAGGTTCTAAGCATAGAAAGGATGTATTTATGCCTTAAAAAAGCTAACAGGGCTATAGACACTTAATAGTCAAACTCTTCTGCTTACAGGCCCCCTGAAACAACCCAAGCAGAACACCCTTGTCTGGGATATTTAATATCCAGAGCAAATAAAATAAACTGGCCTGCTCATACCAGGGGTAAAATTTTAAATCCACCCCAGTCAGTGGTAAGGCTCTTACTGACTGTAATGGAGTCATGATTTCACTCCAGACACACAGGATGTGAGGGACCTGTGGTGACTTGCATGGGTTTAGGTAAAGCTGGGAGCATCTGCTAAACCAGGGCCCTCCAATTNCAATTCCCTGCCCCTGCCTTCCATCCAGCTTGACTCAATAGAAACCCATCCAAACCAGTGGGGTTTTTCAGTTGGCTGCTGCTGGCTTTGGATTAGGACTATGGACAGAACCCAGATCATCATTCTTCCTTACTAAAGTATTGAAAGTTTGTCCTTTATAAAGACTGATTTAATACACTCTGACTAGTGGTAAAAATGCTGGTTATCCGTATTTCCATCTGGCACGTGGCCTGTGGAAGCTCAGCTCAGGCCGTGTATGACTCTTCCTGGGGGCTGAATGCTCTGCACTTCTTGTTGACTCGGGCCATTAATGCTAAATTATCTACAAGGGCCCGTTCCTTTTTAAACTCCCCAGTCTGCAGGCGAGCACGCGGGTCTGAAACTCCGGTTCGAGAAGTCCGAAGTTTTACTTTGGGGATTCTTGAATTTTCACATCACAGCCAACCCGAGGGCATCTAAAGCCTTCAAACAACTGGGACCATATGTCTGGGTACAACAGACTCTACAGAACCATCAGCAACAGCAAAAAAATGTCTCATTGCACACCCAGAGCTACAAACACAGAACAAGTATATTGGGTAGCACTTATAGTTGCAGAGAAATTAATCGACTCAGATGCATACAAAGGGATTTCCAAAGTGCTAAGAGCATATTTCAGTGAAGAAATGCACTATGCCAGGCTGTGATTTGCAATATAATAAATAATCATCCAAAAATTCACTTAACTTTCGCTCTGCCCAATGTGAGGCTTCACAGATTGTAGAGAATATGCTTGTGTGACACAACATGAGAAAAAAAAATAAAAATAAAGTAGTTTTTCAGGTCAGTAAAAAATGTTCCCAGAATCCTGGTAAACACCGCAGAATGTATTGTATTTGTATTTATTGTGTTTATGTATTTGTTTGTTTGTCACATGCCAGCAGAACTCTACCAAACATTCACCTCAGATACTTACCAATGTCTACAAAATTATAGCTGTGCTCTCGGGTGGGGAATGCAAAGTGACGATTCACATTTAGAAATCTGGTTTCATGAGAAAAAAAAAAAGAAAACAGGAGAGGAAAGTGTTGGCATTATTTATTCACTTATTATCATACAATCTGGACTAAGTCATAAGAAGAGAAATTTTTATGAGCAACTTAAAAATAGTGAGATATAAATGGAAATAATAATGGATAATAATAAATGGCAATTAGCGGCGTTTTTCACTGTAATATCATCTTTTATCCACAATTATACAGTATCTTTGAGAAACAGGTTATGAATTCTGAACCCTTGAATACTTTATTCACACAAGTGAATGAATAGTTCATCCATAAAAAATGTGGGCATTCCTTTGAGTAAGTGGTCCCCACCAAGAAATATAGGGTTCTCATTTGGTACAAGAGATGAGCCCTCTAGTATTTCTGTGTGGGGTACATATAGCTAAACTCCATAGAGGTAGTGTAAACATGAAAACCACATGGTAAACTTCTTGAGGTTTGATTGGTCTCCTTTTTCCTGCTGCATAATGGAATTGTTTCTGATATCATGACTTGCAGGTGGAAAATGGTTTCCTGCCTGTTCTTCCCACTAGCAGTTGATTCCAATGGATTTCTGAATATAGAACTGGGTAAAGACTACAAATTATTCATGAGATTGCAAGTGTGAGACATTTCTTTGTGTATTGCACTTAATTTGACTTAGTTTACATTTTCCTAATAAGTGTTTCCATTTTCAGGTTATTGTGGAGTATTGAAGTTTTGTGTTCTAATCCGAAAGTTCATTTTTTGTCAAATTTTTCTTCTTATATATTTGCATTTTACCTAGGAGTCTTAAAGAACCACCTGCCCTATTTTAAAAAAAAAAAAAATTCAATCCTCCCAGTACTTGAGTATCACTCTAACACCTGGCTCAGCATTCTTCCCCCTTGTACCACAAGTGAGATGGATGAAAAAACAGCCCATAGTGGATCTGAACCAGCATGATCAGAGCTATTACCCAATTTGATTATCTCACACACTCACACATTACCAACCCCAGGTCTATGTTTGCTAAATTTTTACTTCCCTCCTGGGAGGTTGGACAGAAGTCATGGTGGTCATCTCTTGGCATTTTGGCACTGGCTCTTCTTTCTGGAACGGTTTTCAGTCTCTACACAGTCTGTGTGCAGAAGCCAAGCAGATGAGCAGCCATGCACTTGCTGGTTGTATTTAACTCCTCTTTGTTGACTGGAGGATTCAAGATGTGCGACTTTTATTCAGTCCAGGTGTTACCAAAATTTACAGCCAGCCCATAAAGACTGCAGCCAGCAAGTAGCAGGTTTCTACTTGAGAGTTCAAAAGTTCAGTTTCAGACACTCACCCACTCACCCCCACAACACACCCAATTATCTGTTGCTTGTTTGCATTAAAATTTTAAACTATTTTTTTCACCTACATGCCGTTTTCTGACTTGCTTTAGCTGATGTGGTTTTGCTGACTTTCTCTGCATTGCAATAATTAAGAAAAGTGGGAATTAAAGCTATGTGTCTTAGTCTGACCTTGTATGGTCCAGAGCATTCTCCACACCTGCTTTTGTCAGAGGAAATGGAGGATATTTAAAAGACCTTAGAAAAGGAACATCTCCCATTCAGGCAGGACACAGCTTGAGCCACTACAGAGCTGCCTGTGCTCCTCAGCCTTTCCAGCCCCCCATAACAAGTGAAGAACTTTTACCCACCATGTTTCAAAACCTGATAAGTAAAAAAAAATTAAACTTATTCTGTGGCAAGATAATGCTTGAAGGACCAGTGCTTCATACCTGTGCAACTGTGTTTTTACAGCAAGACTGTAATTGCAGGCCTAAACTACACTTCAGTCACTACCACTTGAGGATGTATTTGCAAATACTAATATTGCATTTACTAACTGAAGAATCATGGAAAGATGTAAGAGAAAAAGGAGGGGAAAACCCCTACACGTTTGTTTTCCCTATCATAGTTAGCAAGGAGTGCCCAGGGTGTAAAACAAAACCATGCAGAGCACCTTTATCTGCACAGGTAACTTTACATAAGTCTGTGGTCAAATCCCACAGGGGCTTTATTGTAAAGCTCACTAAGAGAACACATTCATGTTTTTGATGGCTAACATTCTTACCACATAACATTTCTGGATTTTTTTTCCCTGTAATAATGTTCACAGTCCTCACTGATATTTCATTGATCAAAAATGAAAAGAAGGGAGAAAAATGCAATAAAGCACCACGGAAAGAGGGAAACAAGTGGAATGGGACATAAAAATTCAGGACATCTATGTTTGATGTTATCATTAAAAAAAAATAAGAAGAGGGAGGAGGGAGAGATGGATGACAAAGTGAAAAGAAAAAATGCAGCAACTCTTTTATGTGAAGATTACATTTAAAAATAACCAACTAGCAGTCTGCACTTTTCAAAAGCCTGACGTCCTGAAACGCATTTAGATTGATGCAGCCTGAGCCTGAAGTTCTCTTGCTGAGTAAACAGTCAAGTGTTCTTAATAGGAATTGCAGTTTCTCGACATCTGTTGGGGAAAAGGGAATGGTGAAACAACAATTTAGATTGAGATTGGTTTTGTTAAATGCATTTAAATTCCAAGATTAGTGGTGTTCTTTCTTTTTCAATTAGCATTTACTTGCAGAAAGGTTACAGATGAAGGGGCTGAGAAAGAGTTCTTTGGGGGAGGGGTGTTAGCTCCCAGGGCAGTACAGAACACACTAAACCGTGTAACACAGACTAGCACAGGACTTCAACATCAACTTACAACTTATGCAAGAGTGAGTGCCTTTGAAAAGCTCTGTGAAGGAGCAAAAAAATTAAAAGAACAATAACCGTGACTTCACTTTGTTGAGCTCCTAAGCTGGAATTCATATATGAAAAAATATTATTATTGCCTTTCAAAGGAATTTTCCAGCCCATTCATTTTGCAATTCCCCATGCTGATTAGACTGTGAGAGGAATGTGACTTCCTAGGGGTCACAGAAAGGTAAAAAGAAAAAAAGGTAGAATAAATGCCCTACCTTCTTTCTGCTTCTCAAAAACCAAGCTTACTTTATGACTTCCGTCAAGAAAAGGAAGATTCTTTTAACCCAGTGAAACAGTTGTTGCCATTTTAGGGAAACTGCAATAATAAAAAAATCTGGAATGTTCTGAATTATCTTGCCCTGTTTTGCTCTGGAGCCTATGTCAGACTGCTGTAACTGCTTTGATTTCAGTTTAAAGATGAAGTGATGAAGAAAACTCCAAAATACATAATACCATGCATGGGATTTTATACCCCCAGTATCATACCTTTTTTCAGGATATGGATTTCAATTAATTCTGTCCATTAGATAGGATTATATCCTGTAGAACTTTTGACTGTGCTATGCTGCTTTAGCTTTCTAAGATCTTTATCACTGTTCTTTTAAATATTTGGGATCATGTTGTTGTGTTCGTTTTCTTTATTTGGAGCATTTTGGGTTATTGTCCTTTTTCCTTTCAAATCCTTACACTTTATTCCTCAGCCACTGACAAAGCAGTCAGAGCTGAACAAGGATTGTTGAGTCCCTGCTTGAATACCTGTGAAATGTAGAGATGTGCAAAACAAGATAAACCCCAAACCATTTGGAAAACCAAAGAAAAGGAAGAACTGTAGAGATGCATAATTTTTTTCTATCTCTGCAAATTCAAACAGTGGTTTAAATAGTTCTTCAAAAACATCCATAAATCAACAGGAAGTCCTCTTGGCTGTTTAAATACAAGGACCATGAGGGACAATGCTCATGTTGGCATTGATGAGAAGTTTTTGGTGTTCTCTCTGCTGGTAGCGCAGTGTCATCCTAAAGGAGTCCTTTTTAAATCTCTCTGGATACTTTAAACTACCTGAGAGTGATTGCACTATTTATTGATCTCATTTATATTGTCTTGGAGATTTCAAGCTAGTGCTAATCTGATGAAACGCAGATGAAGCCTGGTGGTTAGCACCGTGCACTCCATTGCACAGAGCCATTAAAGAGCTGGTGTGAACAGAAAGCACCAGCAAGCAAGTGCACAGTTGGTCCTGTGGAATGCTTAATTCTCCAACCACAAGAAGAAGTGATCACAAAAGACTTTACAGGAAACTGGGCTTTGGACTCGTGCTCTTTCAAAGGCAGAGTCCCCCACCCCTTCCTTTCTCCTTCTCAGAAACCTTTGCTTTTCCTGTGTGTCTCTCACAGACAGCAGCAGTCCTGTCCTCTGCATTCTGCCCAACACCACCATTTCCAGCAGACCTCATTTCACTGCCACCTCATTCCACTGCCTCCTGACTCTGCTCTTGCAGCTGTGCCCACGGTGGGACAGCCTGGTCACCTGCTGCAAAGCCAGGACTGGGCTCAGTGGGTGACAGGAAATGTTTTAGTGCTGGCAGTGTTTCATGCAGGCTACACCATCTCAGGGCCAGGCACTCAGAGCTGGGGTTTGTTTGGGGAGAAACAAGTAGCTTTAAATAACTACAGCTTTTCTTCTGCAGTGATCTGGATGCACATTTCAGGACTCTTTATCCATTTTCTTGTATCTCCTATCACATAGGAGGTTTAGTTAGACAAGTTTTACTCCTGCAGCTAGTTGCACCACTGCTATATAAAATAAAGGCTGCAAGTTCATCCCTTCAATTATTTTGTTCACTGCAAATGGCAGCAATAATTTGCCAAAAACAACATTTCACCAAAAAATGGAAGCTGTTACGTCCTCTGTGATTGTTTTGAGTAGAACTAGTCTGTCTCCTCTTAAAAAAAAAAAAAAAAAGAAAAGAAAAATCTTAAACTAAGGTTGGGGTGAGCTTTCAATTTCCACATAAAAAGAAGTGCTAAAGGAACTGTACCACATCAGCTGTATCTCCAGGAGGTGGTGTGTTGCAGCTATATTGCTCACACACATGTTTTTTTTTTAAATTCTAACCTGTCCCGGGTGCAATAGGATTTACATAAGGAGCACATCTTAGTGTACAACATTTCTGTTCAGACCTTGTAGGGAAAAGGGGATCCCTGGTTTTACCCATTTTCCTGCCATGGAATAGACAATTCAGCCACCACAAAAAGGATAGCCACTGTTTCAGATCAGGTTAGCTCACCCACTGCTTTAAAGTGGACTTTTAGTAAGGTCTCTGGATTGAATGAGCATGTTCAAAACACAGCCCAGTCTATGGAAACCTTGCATTTTATATCATGCCACTCAATGTCATAGTCTGTGAGGAATCTAAAGATCTAGACACATATTGACAGAAAAACATTGCTTTGCAGGCAGCAATCCAGGGGTCAGCAGCGTGGCATGAGGGCAAGAACACAGAGCAGTTTGGGATTTCCTCCTGCCTGGGAACTAACTGAGCCCCAGTGATGCTCCTGCAGCTGGGGCAGGACATGCTGCTGGACATGAAGTATTCTCACCAGGAGCTCTGAGGATCAAGTCCTGATCAGGTCAGTTTTACTCATTTTAGAATACTGGGAGTCCTCCCAAGGAGAAGTTACCCATGTGCAAAAATGTTTAACTTTTTCTCAAGCCAGTGGCTCAAAAGGATGAAATGTAAAGAGCTGAAAGAGGGGAAAAGGTTTTCTACATAAAGAAGGACTTTTGGCACAATGAATTACAGATTTTACACAGATTCCTCTCAGATGAATTGAAAAGAAACACAGACAGAGGCGCCTGAAGAAGCTGAGGAGGCAGAAAACTGAACCTGAATGAATCTGAGTCTGGAATTTGTACGTGTTGTCCCATTTAGTTTGCTTGGGGCTGAATTTATTGCATATTAAAGGCTTTAATCAAATGCTCTGGGTCATACGAATGTATTTTTAATGCTTTTATGGTGTGGCATGTTCTAAGGAAAAAGTGTCATCCCACATATATCACATTTGTCTAAATTTGCATTCTCCCAGATGGCCACATTTATTGACTTTGTGAAGTTAACTGTCTCCCCCTGCTTCCAGCCAATCAGGGTTTGCTGGAGCATCAAAGAATGTGAATCCTTTATTGTTTCATCTACTGCTGACAATGACCCAAAACCAAAATCTCTTGACACCAACACCCCCAAATGTCAGTCCCAGATTAGCACAGAAAGTTCCTGGCCCAAATTCCAGTTTCATTTTTTGCAATTTCCATGAGACTGAAAAATATTTTACCTGAGAACATTAGTTCTTCCCTTGCTATCATGTTATTTGCAGCTTCCAATATTAATCACATTTAGAGGTTAAAAAAAAGCCCTTTTCACACCTGCTGAACAAATTAACTTTCCAGCCATTATTCCAAATATACTAATTTATAATTATGTGAACCAGAACCCAACTAAAGTACTTAATTCCCTGCATTCCTAGAAACTGAACTTTAAACAAATTGCAGGAGGAATTTTGTTCTGGTCCTTCTAAGACCGTTCTTTGCAGCCATCAATCTTTATTAATCAAAAATACACAAAACTCAATCAAATAAATTTTCTTTAAATGAAGCTTATGGAAAGTGAGCAACAAAATGTCCACTGTGTAGGTAGCTGCCAATTCTTTTTCTAGTAAGTGCTTAATCACTGATTTTCTTTAAGTCCAAGTGTAATAGTATGGAAATTTAATCATCATTTCTATTAGTACAACTGCTTGAGAGGATCTGGAAGACATTTCCTTTCACTTTAGTTTGCCCTGTGGATAAGTAGAGCACTTTGGTTCTGTATTGATTTGTCTTTTACTGCACTGATCACCTTTCATTTTCAAGCATTCACCTTCCATTCATGAGCATTAAAACCCTATTTAAAAGAAATAATAGAACTGGAATGGTGGCTCAATAGGGCAATGATCAGTGGAAGAACCCAGATGACTTTATCTGGGTCAGAACTTTATTTCATTAGGTTGAATAGTGATTTCTTGCTTTCCCCTGCTCTGCCTCTCAGGCAGTGACAGGCCCTCCTTCTCCCTGAGGATGTGAGGAGCAGCTGCCTTAAGCTAAGAGAAAAGGAAGGGAAAGAAAGTGCATTTGTAAAGGACACTGGTCTACACGTGCAGTTTGCAGCATATAAAAGCCCCCTGTGTGTGAATATGGGCTAACACATCAGCACATGTCTGTTTTGAAATGAAGAGCAGCAGGTACATTTTGACACAAATTCAAATCAAACGTGTGCCTTTGATATCATACTGGCAAAACTCGATCATATGCTTTGCTAATCGAGTGTGCCGAGTCTCCTATGCTTATGTTTTTTGGAATTAAATTGCATGACTGTGCTTTGCTCTGTAAAATGTGTAAATGTGTAAATTATGTCAGGACAGATTGCAAATGCCAGTTGAAGAAATAAAAAATATGCTGCGCTCATTGTAAAGAGTGCAGGGGTGTGGCCTGGGAGATGGTGAGAAGGGGTTAATGCCTCCTAGCAAAATTCCTGGAAGAAACAGATTGATTTATTAACTGTTATTTGTATTACCACTATTAACAGCTCAGCTAAGGAACACCAGAAAATCCAGAAAACCCCATTCAGGACTTGGAGCTGGCAAAAACTGTGCTCTGTCAATAAATGTAGAGTCATGGTTTCTACCTGGAAGACTTTGTTGTACTGGAGCCAAGATGGAATAGGCGACTGCAGTGGGCAAAGGCAGAGTGCCTGAGTGGAAATGGCACCGAGTCCTGTGCTGGCCCTGCTTCAAGTGAGCACTTAAGTAAGAACTTAAGACCATTCCCTCTAAGAAATAGCACTTAAGCAGAAGCTTATGCACATTAATGAACCGGAATGTGCCCTTGAAACAGGGCCAATATATACAGCTTGCTTGATACTTCATATTTACATATATGGAATTATTTGATCATCTTTTAATGTATTTTAATTATATTTTAAATATCCAATTAAGTCAAAATTCCCTCTGCTCCCTCATTGTTTATCTCTTTTCCCCATTCTTTCTCCCTTGAAAAAATTACTTGGGATTACTGTCCACATACTGCCCTAGTCTAATGTCAGATCTTCTTTAAACGGGATCCTGAAAACTGAGGATTTTACTTGAAATCAAGGAGCATGCAGATCTCAACAGATTGCTTCCTCTTTCAAAGTTTGATCTTTCTTAAGGGAAACAACAAATTTCTATTCCCATTTTGATCAGTATCAGCAAGAATTTGTCCCTGAGTTCAGCTGTATTAGCATACATCCCACTGTACCATGGAATTGTCACCCAGGAGTGATCTTGTACCTCTTAGATGAGATTCATTTAAATAGGTATCAGATGTCTGTGCTGAAGCAGATAGGAGCTGATTGTGAGATCCATTTAAACATATGTCATTCAGAGCACTGGGAATAAATACACTGATTTTACAGACTACCTTTTTTAGTTCCAGCTATTTGTTTAAGTGGGTCGTGTTTAACCTAAGGAGTTAGATAGTCATTTCTGTGCCTTTATTACTGAATGTTTAATATTTCATCATCAAACGTGTTTCAAACGTAGTGATATTTGAACTTTTTTCTTTGATGGACTGAACTTCAGAACAGTACCTTTTCAAGAAAGCAAAAAAAAATCCTTTAAAAACAATGTGAAAAAAAAGTATTCCAAGGAAAGGCCATTTGCTATAAATAACTCTGACTAGATGCAACCGAGTATTATCAAATTTCTAGAAGCTACAGATTAAAGTTTCTCAGGGTTTGTTTTTCAAACAAGGACGTGTATGTCTCCATGTGATGATTTTCATTCCCCCAGGGGCAGAACAGACTTATTGCCTCACACTGAGCTTCCAGATTGCTGCAAGACTCCTTCACACAGCCAAATGTCCATTTGAGCACCTAGACCTGGTTCCACCTTTGAGAACTTGGATCCACACAAAGTTTATATTTATTTGTGTAGTACGGAGTAAGATAGAATACTTAATTGTAAGGTATGGAGGTTGAGGATAGCATATGCAGCTTACAATCACACAATGTAAAAAATGTC
Organism: Chaetops frenatus; assembly: GCA_013400775.1. Classification (NCBI taxonomy): domain Eukaryota; kingdom Metazoa; phylum Chordata; class Aves; order Passeriformes; family Picathartidae; genus Chaetops; species Chaetops frenatus. The sequence continues at coordinate 186,308 of VZTR01003665.1, forward strand.
CCTCTATGGTATTAAAATAATACCATAATAATACCTCTATGGTATTAAAAGCCTGGGTGTTGTCCATGGCTTTCCACAGTCTTGATATTGGAGTCATTTCCGTACATTTCACACAAGAAAAAGAGAGAGAGAGAAAATACGAACAGTCAGCATAAGAAAATCAAAATATCTTGTGTGTCATAGATTGTCCTAGAGGGGAGTGCTGCAGCTCTTGGAGGTGGATTGGAACTGCTGAACATGTGTCACTTCATTTGCAGTAACTGGTGACGAGCACCAGCTGCCCACAGCTTCAGGGACAGAGGAGGGAGGCTGTGTCCTGCCCCCAGTCCAATGCTCTGACTGCTCAAAGAGCAGGTGTTTAATGCCATCCACTCAGCAGGGGGAAATTCCCACACCATTCGATTCAATTAAGGTAAGGTGGCCCTCCAGTGATTTACCAGACATCTAATAATACTATATATATTTCATCTTTTATCTTCAGTTGAGGTAATGTAACAATCAAGCTGACTATCTTTCTGAAATACACGATTATGTGAAGAATATTTCATCCCACATTTCATAATGTCAGGTGTTTTCCTTTAACCTCTGGAGTCTGATCCACATTGGGGCTCTGGTGATTACATCTTGCCTATGCCAAATCCTGTCCTATCATTAGGAAAGGCTATTTTGTTTGACTTTATGTCTTAAACCTACTCTGTGGTGCTCCTCCTTTCTTTCACTGGGGTTCATCAGCTACATTTGGAGTCAGCTTCATTTTAAAAAAGGAGTTGGATGAAGGTGATGGGAATACATGGGAAAATGTTATGTCACAGAGATTATCCGAGCTACTGTAGTAACTAAAAATGTATTTGCCAAGGGTGTCTACTTAAGAAACATATTCAGGAACAGAAAATTTGAATAAGTTCAAAAGGCTGTGCATCTTTTTCGTCAACCAGAAATGGTTTAAGTAGAGAATTTCAAATACAAAAAGAATGTAGTTTCTTTCTTTGGTAAGATTCTGAAAATCTGGATATCATTCAAATGGCAAAATCTTGCAGATTTCAAAAACTTTGAGAAGGACAAATTATGTCAACTTGGTCAAATCACTTACTTTATATATTTATATTATAATTATGTGATGGATTGTGGCAGAGCAAATATCTTTTCTGAAATGCCACTTTGAAATTAAAGAACGCTGTGATTTACTGGGATTTCTATGCTTTTATTTTTGTGCAACTCCACATGCTTGTATATTCATCTTCTTTCACAAAGCTTTATATTTCAAATGAACCACATATTTCAAAAGAAAATAATATTGTTTCTAACACCAATGCTGCTGTGAATCATATTTCCTGTATTTTCTACAAAATCTAGAATAATATTTGCCTTTGAAAATCTGACTTTTTGATGGTTAACAGGTCCCATTAGAATATTTGGCCATTCAGTCACAGGTCTGGCATCATTTCTCTCATCTCAAAATGCCATTTCAGATTGCTTTGACTAATGTAATTTATTGGTGTATTATTATTATCTAGGAATATCTACCATGTTTTGTCCCTTGATCAAAATCATAAATTTCTCTTGACAGCCTTCAGGTGGCACTGAAGATGAGAAGGAAGAAAAAAGATATTTTTCCCCTTGTAGATGTAAACTTACAGTTGTGCTTAGAAGAAAATTTGGTTCTGTTTGAATGATCTTGACTGAAAGGGACTGTATGGAGTTCTGTGGCTTCACATGTGCATTCCCATACATTCTCCTACAGAGGATGAAACACGACACTTCCTTTGTAAAGGATCCAAGAATCCTGCCCATAATCCATAGATTTCATATGTATGTAATCAACTTTTATTGGTTTTGTGAGGGTGAAGCTTCCCCTTCCAATGTGAGCACAATGCAAACTCTGACAGTGGCATTAATAAAGCAGTGTCTGGCTCAGAGGAGCAGGGGAGGTTTCTATCAAGCTTTTCTCCCTCTGCTTTCTGTGATATTTGTGTAGTGGGCTCTTGCTATGGAACACTTGCTGTGTCAGACCCCAGAGTGCAAACTGCTTGCAAAAAGACAAAGCTGCTGCTGTAAAAAAAAAAAAAAAANAAAAAAAAAAAAAGTTGAGGGTTTCCTAAGTATTTTGTTTTTTTTTTCCTGCTGATGGTAAAAACCTTTGGGGTCACGATAGTGAGCCTAATGAAGAGAGTGGCAAAGAGCCAAATGATTGCACTGGCACTAAATCAAGTCATTTGATGGGCAAATTCTTAGGATTGGTGTTTTGAAGCTTTGATGGCTTTTCTTCAGAAGCTCAGGTCATTAACTGAAGACCAGAGGGACCCAGTTTGGAAATTCAAATGAATTTTGGGGCTCTTTTTACCATAAAAAATGCAATCCATCCTTTCAAGCCAGAGGCAGTGAGGACTGTAAATATTACAAAATGACCCCAAGATTTTTTGGAAGCAAATATTCTAATTGGGTATTAATTCATCCAGATCTCCAAATAACAAATACCAGGCACAGGATACTGTTCTCAGCAGTTGTTTGAGCCATGAGCCAATAAAAAACAGCAAAGAATCACTTCTGCTTTCCAACATAGCACACTCTTTCTCTTTCACAATCACTAGGATTTTAAAGCTATTCTTATGAAATACTAACCACATTTAGGTGAAAAAAATAACTTTAATAATATTCTCATCTCAATTGAAAAGTAATATCAGTGATTGCTAATTTTGCAGAAACAGTCATAGAGAAGTCAATTAAGTCAAAGGTAGTATTTTTGAGGAGGTCTTTCTAAGTTTTATTTTCTTGCTTTTAAAAATAACTTTCTGTATTGTAAAGATCATAGATTTCATGGGTAATATCTTCACCAGTGCATTTAATGTACTTAGAATGTATGGCTTGACCAGTGCACAAATTTAGATATAAATTTGAAAGCTTCTTTTTGAATATAAAAAAAAAAATTTCCTCCCCTTGAAAATTTTTGTGAAAATATAAATTTATTTACTAAGTGGAAACCTGCATATATAGCCTCTCTTAGATACAGTCCCAGTGTTTAACCACTTTTCTTGTGAAAACTTTTCTTTATATTCAATTGAGTTTTCCCTTACCCTTCAGTCTCTCATCCTTTTGTTATAAATCTCTGAGACAAAACTCACTTTGTCTTCTCTGTATTCCCTTTAGCTGCATCTGAGCTGCATGTGTGCTCTAGCTGGACTCCCTCTTCAGCACTTTCTTCTGGAAGTTTAACAAAAAAGCTCAATTAGCATCTCTGCATTCATTTTCAGCTCCATCCCCTTAATTAGCTGACTGACCCTCCACAGGTTTAGTGGTTCCCTTCTCAAACTTTATCTTGACTGAATATACAGGCACAACCACCATACATCCTCAAGCACCTGGTTCAAAATTACTGATATACTTCAGCTCCTCTGGATACCCTTTTATGATCTCTTTCTTCAAGTTGCTTCATCTAACCCTCATTTTGATAGCTCCTAATTATTTTTTCTCTCAAGAAAATAATCTCCTTGCTGAACCTTTTTCACATTATTCACTGTTCAAAAGTTGCTACAGATGTCACTCAGAACACTCTCTTTTTCTTCAGATTCTAAATTCTCATCCTCTGATTCACACACGTGATAAAACAGTGAAGCTCCCTGATCTCAAATGGAATTTCTGTAATGAGAGGACAGCAAGGCCCTGCTTAGCATTGTAATAACTGACTAATGGTACTGGGTGCCCTCTTTCAGATGGAAGGGTTTGCAAATATTGTCCATTGTGATATCTTAAATTGTGCACAGACATGTGGAGGAACCTTCTGTGATTAGTTATTGTAGAGAAAATCAAGCTGATATGGTTGAAATTATTTTGACTGATTTCCCCTTCCGAGACCTAGGGCTTCCTTCCCCTGATCTCCCTCTGCATCTTGAACTGGGGCAGAACTGAGGCAGTGCCATGGCAGCTACAAGGTGCAACCCTTTGAAACATTCAAAATCAAATGAACAGATGAACAAAATAATCAGAAATTTAAAAGGGCTATTCAGTGGCCGTGCCTTTGTGGATGAATATTTCTGTGAGTGCACTCCTTCAGCTGTGCCTTCACACAGCCAAACAAATGGAGAATTATTCTACTTTGGAATAGTCTAAGGAGCAACAGACAGAATATTAAACATATATATTGCAATATCCTACTAGGGTAAGTTTTCTAAGTATAACAAAAAATATTGCCCACAGAAAATGCAAATAATTTAAATTTCCTCCCCCCTTCTTCTTTTGTTTATTTTTTGTAGTTTCTTCAGCTCTGGTATTAGGATCATAATGGTCACCTTTTTGTTAGTCATGTTTCTGAGCTTTTCACCACTTGTATAGTGCTATGTTTCAGTAGATATCACTAGCTAATTCATTTGAAACAGCCAAGACTTTGACTTTCTGTTTTTAAAAAGTAAATTTGAAGTTCTTTATCTGAATGGATTTAATCCATGTTGATTTTAGCTTGAAAATATTTTTAATTCCCACTCTAAGATGGGGACAAATACCTGGATTGATATAAAAAAGGCTATGCAGAATTGCAGAAGCCATTTCACTAATATTAATTATGGACAACCATAGAAGAGCAGAAGAAAATATCATTTCCCTGAGATGAAAGGTAGAAAGAACAACTGGTGCCAATTCATTTGGGACTGAAAGTTTCATCTGAGAATTTTGTAATCTCTTTCTAAGGAATAAAATCCTTTTTATATATGCTTAACATCACAGTTCATGAACTGCCTCAGAAACATTTTTAAACTGGATATTTTTTTACATCATCCACACCTAAACTGCAGGGTTCACATTATCTGAAAATCTCCATGACTCAGTATTATTAATAGTAAATTTCTCACATTAGTGAAAAAAACAACAAATGACACACCTTGCTTCAACAATTTTTCATTGCCATCAGATACCAAACAGCCTTAGCACTGCCAACTTGATCAGCATAGATTATTAATTATGATACTGCTGGTACAGTTCAATTTAATCCAAAAAGAACATCAAGGAGTCCAAGAAGTAGGGTATATAATGCAATTTATCTTTGCCTTGTACTGATAGGGATAACAATGACTTGCAAATTGGTTCAGCTACAAATACACAATTAAAAAGAGATAAATATCAAAAGATATGCCACATTTTCAACTCAAAGCCAAAAGTGCAGGTCTTAATCTTAGTAGTCAGTTTTAAAATCACGAGTTAATTCTTCCTTTGATGTGCACGCTTAGCTCCCATTAAAATTAATGGGGGTTACACATGCTCATTGAGGAAGAAATAGACCCCATAGTGTGTATATTCTTCAAATAATAAAGATTTGGTAATTGCTATATTATTTGTTCATTAATTTTCAATTTATCTTGTAAATGTGCACTCTTTGTGATCTTAGGTCCAATTATATAGAGTAATTTGTGGCAAAAGGTCTAGTGGAGCATTATCCTCTTAAAGGACATGCAGTTTTACAGTGCATATTGACAGTGCTCTAATTCTCAAACTGTATCACTTGCAAAATACAGCAAAACAAGGAAACTTGACTCTAGCAGCCAAATTCCTCTTCTCCATGTCATCCATGTTCCCTTTAAATAATTTTGGATATTCTATTGCCTTCAACCACGTTTGGAAAGGCCATTTTCCTTTCATTAGTAAGTGGTCAAAAGCAAGATTTTTTTAAACATCTGATGATAAAATAACTACAAGTTACTGCAACACAATCTATGGACAAGAGACAACAATTTATTAGATTCATAGGGAAGGTCTGGCCTTTACAGACTCAAGCACCCTCCTAGATAAAACTCTAGTGGAAGCATTTTACTTGATATTAATGTGGTCTGTTTCAAGATACAATATTCCCTTTCTGACTTGACTCTCTTTGAAAAATCCTTCCCCAGTTCTCTTACCCAGTTTTTCTTCCTTAACTACTTCCTAAAAAAAATTTAAAAAAACCCTGTTAGTACTTACATTCTCCTCCCACTCACCTATTTTCTGAAACCGTGTCCTTCCCACTCCCTTTTTAACATAAAGCAAATTTTCAGTGCCTGATTTTAGGCTTACTCAGTACAAAACAAGCACACGGACTTATCCGACGATGGAGCATTTTCTTTTTGCTCACCAAAGTAAATTCAGGTTCCTTGGGTCACCTGGAAGTGTTTGTGCCTTTCCTCTATAAAGCAGCAATAGTGTGGATGTCCAACAAGTGAGTTGGTTTAGCTCTGGTCAAGTCACAGATCCTGTGATCTGGTCTTCACTGGATAATTAACAACAAGTGAGAGTGTAAAAGTCATAAAAGATTGAAGCAGGTATGGTCTCTAGCCAGTGTGGCTCAAGGAGAGCTCCTGGAAGGTGCCATGCTCCAGCAGAAGTCTCCCACTTGTCTTCAAGAAGCAGGCTGATGGTGAGGTTCAGTGAAAGCTGAATTCATGAGATGAAAATCTGTCTTGTGACTAGAGAGCAGGAAGACAGGAGAAATTCAGGATGCCTTGAACGGCCATTTGGGGGCAAGGAGGAGAAATTTGTCGCACCCAATGTGGAAAGAGATAGATCAATGCCATTTTACTTAAACATTTAATACACCAGTAGCACAAAAAATAAAGATATGATTCTGGGGAGGGGGTTGAGGGTTAATGAAAGACCTTGGAAATATTCTAAGCCTATGAGAATGGAAGGACAGGAACACAACACTGAAATAACAGAATTTGTTCTAAGAGTAAGCTGTAAGATACTTTCAAAGCAGTTTATTTTTGCACTCCAGAGGCTCACAGTTGTGCAGACTTGGTATCAAGCACAGGTCATAGGAAGTGGTAATATTTTGTGATACAGAGTATTTTGCAATTATACTTTCATGTGACATGCACTTCCCTTAAATATTCCATGTTCAAAAATTTTTTATAAAGGCTGAATTATTAACTTTTGGAGTAAGAAGATATTTTTTGACTACTTTTTTCACCTACCATTCTAATTTTCTGAAAATAAATTTAAAAAATTAAATAAACAAAAAACCCCCATCAAATCAAAACCAAACAAACACAAACCAACAAAAACCCAAACAAACAAAAGATATTGAAAAGAGACTATATGACAATATATTCCATCTCTGTGAACACTTTTCATTAATAGAAATTTTATGTGGCTGTCTTGTTTTAGTAATTTTAGTATATAATGATTGAAAACACCACCGCTGTCCAAATTATTGAAGTCGTCTAGTAGTAAAAGATAATCTTACAGAGGATATCTATTTATACAGTGTTTAAAAACAAAAATAAAAGCTATACCTGATTGCACAACAGGGAGAGAGGCACCAAGGGGTTCTGTAGATAACTTGTGTTTTACACATTTCCTATTTCCTGAAGGCCCCTTCCTCTCTTTGCATTTCTCCTTTGTCAGCTCCATTTCTTAAACCCCCAGCTGGGCACTGCAGAGGGGAGCTGGAGAGAGCCCCTGGGTGAGCCTGGCCAGGCAGGAAGGTGCAGAAAGCTCAGCGTGGCAGGGTCAGCCTCAAGCCCTGCAGCTCCCTTCTCTCCCTCCACAGCTCCCCTTGCACCCACAGGCACATCAGTGAGCCCAGCTCCAGTGCCTGGGTGAGAAATGAGCTGCCAGGTCCTGGGCTAAGCCAGAAGGGGCAGATGAGCGTGAGTGATAAAATTCAGCACCCTGACAGGAGATGTTCAGCACCCCCACAGCCTTTTCTAAAGAGGGGACCAAATGTTCTGCAGAGCAATTAGGGAATGTGTTGAACAGGATGAAGCCAGCTTTGTTTGGATTGTAGTTCTTTTAACACAGATGCTAACTTTATTTTGCTGCTTTTATGTACTGCAATGTATCCTAGATAGCTCTTTGAATAGAGGTATTTTCATTCTGAGGCATCAGAGACCTTCATTTGTCTGCTCTATAGATAAAGACATTCATTATCCCCAGGAACAGCCTACCTGGCTTTTAAAGACAGCAGTCCAAGGAACAGTTTACAGGTTGATTAAAGTTACAAAGTCAGTGCAAATGCATGGCAATGATCTAGGATTTCAGGCCCAAAAAGGGACATTTAGACAATTTTGACACCAGCATTTGCCTTTGATCTGTATCTACAATGTATCTCTGCAGAAAAGTTCTGCTGGGGAAGTGTATGCTGGGGAAGCTGAATGTAGGTCAATGAGATGCACTCTGCTTTTTTAAATAAAATCTTTCTGCAGAAAATGCATGATTTCCTGTTATAACTGTAGACTCCACATAGAGTATCATACATTCATTTTAAAAAAAATGCTTTTCTATTTGTGCAAAAAAGCATTCACTTTGCTCAAGGTGCAAAAACACACACACATATACACAGAAGATCCTTTACATGATATACTCATTTATGGATAATTTCTTTTCATGCATTTACCACCACTAATTTGTGGCAGACCAGAGAATTTCAGGATGCCTATTCTTGAGCAGTAAATTATGTTATACTAGAGGGTTGGACAAAGGGCTCAATCCAGAGAAGACTTGCATACCTAAATTCTGTCTAAGGCTCAACTTTTGATCTTCCAATCCCTGGCTCCCTACCACCTAAGCTCAGCAAGACCAAAGCCTGTGAGTGCCTAGCTCAGGCCACAAGGGATATAGGGGTCCCTGGGTTCATGACCCAGTGCTGACCTGTTAGCTGAGAATCCTGCCAGGGCTTCTCAGTGGGCACTGGCAAAGAGCACAACAGGTCTCCAACACTCTGACAGGGCTCTGCAAGTGCCTGGTCCTCACACTGACTGTTCTGAGACCCCACTGCAAGAGAAAAACCAGGAGGCCATGGTGCTGTTAGTGGGGAGGAACTGCCCATGCAGCTCCTCCAGGATAGTGTTGTCCTGGAATAACCCTTGAACTGCTTTCCTCTGAGCAACCAAAACCCTCTGGATTTCCCTAAATGTGCTTGCTGCATCAAGCCCCCAACAGGAAACAACTGGAACAAAGTCAGGAGCAAATGGGCCAGGAGAGACTGTGCCTGTGCAGTTTCTACAGTCAAATGAAAATATAGGCATTTGCCTGATGTGAAACATGGAAGAATGCAAGACTCATAGGAGAGCACTAAAATTTGAAGATTTCTCTGACTCAAACTTCATCTTATTAGCTGTGACTGGGACACAGGATTTGGAATTTCAGATGAAGAGGTTTTCAAAATGAGAATGAGCCATTGGAAAATGCATGTGGGAAAATGCAGTCTGTGCCAGATCTTCTCCCAGATTTTACAATGTGAGAAAGGCAGTAAGTTGGGACAGATCAAAACAGATGAACAATAAAATAAAGACTGAATATCTTAATAAAATTTATATAGAATCCTATGCCATCATTACCCTGATTTCCGCTTCAGCCACAGAGGAGGAGAAGGATGTTCTGCAGCTGGAGACATTTCTCCTCTGAGTTGATAAAAGCACGTGTTGGATGATGGCACTAGTTGGAATTATTTCTATTATGTTGCCCTGCTCTTTTAAGAAATGTTATGAAAGGTTATGAACTGGGTATGTGCTAGTACTGTGTTAGGACACTGTGCTCCATGAAAAGTACCTGGCAAACACAGGCTCAAGCTGAAGTTAATGGAGTTTTGCATTGCTTGAAGCCAGCTTCCCAGCCCCAGTGCCAAAGAGGTTCTTGTCCCCCCTCCTCCAGCCCTGCTACAGGCACCACGCTCGGTTTATCCCATGCCTATCACAAACACAGCAGCAAGCTGAATTATTGCAATACCCTGCTGGTGGAGCTGAGGCAGGCTGCTGAGCAGGGCTCCCTGTGAGCACGGCAGCCCGAGTGCCCAGCCCTGAGAGCCAGCAGGAGCACACCACATCCCCTGCGTTCCCCACGCTGCCAGCCTCCCCAGCCGCAGCCTGATTTTAGGCCGGCCCTTTCAGATCTTAAAGCCTTTAAGCAATAAAGGCTCTGGCTATGAGTGATCCCCTCCTCTTTGAGCCCTGCCCTAACGGGGAGCTGCGTTCCCACACCACCTGCTTTTCCTGGAACCCTACTGTCACATCGCAGATCTGCGACAGATTTTGACTTTTCTGTGCTGCGCTGCGCGATGCATCTCACCCCCAGAACCTTCCTTTCCCGTCAAGCCTTTCCATTTATACACCACACTCAGCCCGATGTCAGCAGAGCCTCACCAAGTCAGCGCTGCCATCTCTCACTCTAGCCAGGTTTCTGATGGAGGGGGTGCTAGAGCAAGTTTAGCCAGTGTGGTTTCACAGTACCAGGTACTCACTGTTTCCCTCCTGCAGCTGCAGAAGAGGCTTAGTCTTTTCACTAGACCCGAGGTAAGATGAATTTCACTTTCTGCAGGCCAAGAGCAGACAAATAGGAAGTTAGAGCAGAGCATCTGACTCCATTAATATATCCTCTAATTTAACTTGCTGTAACGTGTTTGTGCAGCTGTACCCTTGGGTGATGCTGGCCACTGTACTGAATTACTCTATGCCTCTTCCTCCTTCCTCTGCTTAATGGGGCTAATGATGCTTCCTTTGTAAGGCACTTGTGAATCTAGGGATAAGAAATGGAAGTTTCAGGAAGATATTATTAATTAACATTTATTAGCCTGTCTGTGCTCTAATCATCCCACTCATCTTTCACTGTACACACTCCTTTTGATTTTATTGCAGCTTTATGCTCTTCTGACAATTAATATAGTTATTGGCCCCATGATTATTATTTTTTCTGCCTCATCTTTTTTTCACTTGTAAACTTGCATTTGTTTAGTGTGAATTCCAATGTGGTTTATGGGGTTGTATATAACTTTGTTGTTAGTATACTTAATTTAATTTAATTACAGTTAATATTGGCATATATGTTGACATTTAAATTAATAAAGCTATTAATAATATTAATAATAAGAATACATTTGTTTTCTCTTAATTTTAAAACATGATCCAAAAGTTACAAAGCATAAATGCCTAAGGTTAGATAATTAACCAAAAATCAAGTTCGGGAGCAGTGAAATCCAAGCTGCTTTTTATGAATTCCATCTAGGGATTTAAGGTTTAAATGTTGGGAATCCATGTTTGAAAATCTTGACTTTAATATACAAATGCAGGGTTTTTAATACCTGTGTGCATGGGAGAGATGGAATGGTTGTCCTTTCACCATCTCTCTTCACACCTTTAACATGAAGGGCCAATAGACACCCCAGCATGGAGAGAGCAGCCAATTCCCCGAGCAGGAGCACTCACATCACCCCACACCACAGAGCCTGGAATGGGGGAACGATGTGACCCATCTCCCTTCTGGTAGAATTACCCTCTCTTTATCCACCCCCAGTTTAACAGTCAGCCTAGAGAAACAAGCACCTGTGGGGATGACTCAGCCCACCAAAAATCTGAGTCACCCTGTGGAGGCACCTTTCTCCCTCTCCCCTTCAATTAGAGTGGGTGCCACCACTCAGAGTCAGGTGTCTCCCTTCAACACCCATGCTGAGGGGTGGGGGGTGCTGGCCCGGGTGAATTTAGTTCCTTACATCTCATCTCGAGTCCTTAGAAAGACGAGCCCGACGTTTACACAAAGAAATAAAAGCCAGTAATGCCAGAGGTGGTTAATCTTTGTGCTATTTATCCAGCTGCCTGTGTATCTGCAATACTTATGGGCACTGTCTGGCTGTGATGTGCAGGGATTTACAGATGTGGTTCCATTAACATTACTGGGAATTGGGTGCATAGATCCAGTACATCAAGATGAGGATATTTGGTAATAAATCTTTTAATATGCATGTAGCATTGACTGAATAATTTGAAACATTTTTAAAATCCAAATAAAAATTGAGTTTTCTCCTGCAAGAGAAGCTACCCCTAGAGACAGATAAGTGAAATCTATCTCCACATAGTCAGACACTGTGTGATTTCATATTGTACATAGAATGATCTTTTTTTATCTTTATTGATTACTAGAAGGGTAATACAAATAAAGGTAGCAAAATGCTTTAAGGTTTTTGTTCCCTGGCAAAGAATCAAGAGTTCAAAGTGGGGCTCCTTTCTTATTATTAGAGAACACCTTAAGAGACAATCATTTCGAGCAATTCTCTCTTTCTCCTCCTCCCCTTTTCTTTTCCCATTTTGTGATTTTGGGGATACAGGAAAAAACCTCTCTGTGAGTGTTAGTACTAGTCAGTGATGTGCAGATACAAGAATAAAACCTCTCCTTTCTTTTTACAACCACAGGTATAAAAGAAGTACCTATCATTATTTCATTAATGATCTGTAGCAGTATTTTCTTCCCTTCTTGGTCACTTGTTCATGTACATATGAGCACACACACATGTAGACAGTCTCATGCTTGAGTTTTCTGATGTAGAACATCCCTGATAAGCACTGCTTCTGCCAGGATTGTGAATACAAGAAAACAGAAAAGACATTTAGAAACCATAGGAAAACAATTCTTTTGGTGTTTGAGCTGCAGTGTTATTCAGATGTATATAACCACTGCTGGGTGGGGAAACTGCAGGAAATATGCCAAGGAGGAGAGACAAGGGGAGGCCATCAACAAGACAGAGAGAAAAAGCCAGAAAATGCTTTTGTTTGCAGACTTGGCTGGTTGACTTGACTTGAAAATAATAATAGGCCCCCATTCTCTCTCCCCAGCCCCCTCCCCTGATGCATTGGATACAACATAATTGATTCTCACTGGAGATGGATTTGGAATCCGTGCCTTGTTTGTGTCTTGTTTGTTGCTATTATGTTTACACAGTACATTTACTGCTAGAGGAGTTTTGTTCCTTGTTTACTCACTGCCCTGTTGCAAACCCCTACTGCTTTTCCAGCTGGCACCAGTTGTTTTCTTCTCACCTCACACAGGGAGGTGAAGAAAGTGGGAACTGCCCTGTCTTGGGAACCATGAGAAGCTGGGGGTTATGCAGGTTATGACAATCTGCATGATGCAGGAAACTGACTCCTTCCTCACTTTTGTCTGCAAATTCCTCTCAGAGAGTGTGCCTTGTGTTCCTTCCTTGTCGTTTCTGCCACAACACTGTGCTAAAAGGCATTAGGAGGAAAAATTTTCACACCTGGCACAGGACTCCCAATGGAAAGTCATAAATTTTGCTGACTACCCATTTAAATTGGGCACCTTTGGACAAAGAGGTGATAACTGGCCAGGGCAAAGAATTTTTTCAGGTCTGAGCACTACAAGGGAGGACACTGCACCACAGATCACCCAGCATGGGCTGATCATGGATTGCCAGACCCTGAGTGCTAACAAAGACTCATGGGGGACATCTGGCAGGCATCAGCAAGCAGCTTTGAGAAGAGCAACAACCTATCTGCTTCCTTCACAGTCACACACAGTCATCGGGTAGGAAGAGATAGCTATGGGAAAAGAAGGAACAGGAAAGAGGGGGAAAAAGTGCACAGAAAGAATAGAAGAGGAGGAGCCTATCTGGAGCCTAAGGTAGAAAGATCAACAAAGACTAAAGCAAAGTGTGTGGCTGAGAGGATACGTTTCAGCAGAGGAGCATTATTTCTAAAGTATCCCTGAAGTTTTTATGGCTCCGGGCCCCTATTTCATCTTAATTCATCCTTGGGGATAAAGACTCAGCTGGATGGATCTCAATCACTCCCTTCCCTTTCTCACCCCTTGTCATCATGTTCTCTTCCTTCAGTACATTTTCACCATGGTTAGAAATTCTGACTCTCACTCCCCTTCCCAAGCGACTACCGTGGCGCCCTTTGGAAGGTGCGCGGTGCCCTGACTCCCACGGAGTCGAGTTCCATTGGAACTGCTGGTAGTGCATTCATCAGCCATCTGTCATTGCAGCTGCTTGTTGAAGAAATCAACTTCTTTTTTTTTTTTTTTTTTCCCCNTTTTAATACTTTGGCTAGGAGGGGGGAAAAAAAAAACCCTCAACCACCAAAAATCAAACAACAACAATAATGGCCCGACTGTTTCCTTGACAATCCAAACACAATCTGCTGCCCACAGCCTCAGAAAGTATCATTGAGGCAAAGCAAAATTCTCATGGCTTGGTGGATGTGAGTGTGTCTACAGGCTTTGTTTTGTACTCCTTTTCTGTAGTAGGTTTAATACCCTTTTCCTATGGGAGAATAACTCCTGTGGAGTCTCTGTGACTCAAAAAGACTGAGTTATGACATGTCAAAATTTATCAGCCAGTTGTCAGTGCAACTTTTAGATGAGAGTCTCAGAAAAACAGGAATGCTCTTTAAGGTCCCAACATGTGTTTTTTATTTTATTGTATTTTCCATGATTGAATAGAAACATTGCAGAGAGGTGATAAAAACCATGCAAACATAGGGTAATATTTAATAGGGTCAGGGATATAGGCTACAGGCCTCCCAGCTTTTTCTGCAAGACTGATTTCTGTAAGTATCTTATAGTGAAGATGAATCTATCTTCACTTTATTTTTGTCCTGAGATCTTTATACATTCACATTTCAGGGTCCCAGGTTGTCCTGTCAAGCCTTGTTCATGGCCACTTCAGTGGGGACACCCAAAGAACCAGAGACCACTGCAACTCCCAAACCAGAGCCAGGCAGCCTGAGCGAAACTCTTGTGTACAAGTGTGAACAACATTTGAAACCCAGTTCACAGATCCTGGCAAAGCAGAGTGGTGTCCACAGCCACACCATGGCATGTAATTTTTTTTTTTTATTTTTTTTTAATTTTGCATTTGGACAAAGGGAGAAGGAAAGGTTATCTCTCCATGTCTCCCCTGTAGGCAGCTAAGAGAGAAGCAGGATATAATGAGAAGGCTGAGTGACTGGTAAAATTAAAATACACAAACCATTAAAAAGTTTAAAGGGTAGGAAAGTGAGTGCTCAGGGCATCTGTTTTGGGTCAGCACCTGAGGAGTTTCTTACAGGCGATATGGGATCCCTTAAGAAACGTGAATGTTGTTACACACAATGCCATCTTTATCAAAAGCTAAAAGCTCACGGGGGAGGCCATGGCACTCACAGTGTGGGAACATGAGTCTGTCAAATGAGAAACCTGTGAGAGCAGAGGAAAGCCCTGCCATGGCCTCTTGGGCTGGTGTGTTTGGGCTCCTGGACAGTGCATCTGGCACTCCTGGCAGTAAAACCTGAACTGACAGGTTTATGTCTCCATCTATACAATATCACTGCACCACTGCAAACTGATATGTAGCATCATATTTTATTTTCTATTTCATGTATTTTCTATTTGTTTGTACCTCTATGTAATTCTCTCTGGAACCACAGAGGTACAGAGAGCTTTTCTTTCCTTCTTTTTTAAATTTTTTGTTAATGAAAGAGAGCAGTTGTCTTCCAGTCTTTCTGATCAACTCCTGGCAAAGATGGGGAGAGAGACAGACTTCAAATCCAGCACAATAGCTGACTTTTTACATTTTATCAATTTCTTTTTCAGTTTCCCACACTGAAATTCTCAGCCTTTTGATTCAACACATGTAGTAGAGGGGGCTCAGAATGAAATGGAAAGTAAACAGACCTCATTAATCTCAAAAGGCCTCAGATCTTTATATAAAGCTATCTTATTAAGATAGGTAGCTATTTCCAGGTGGGAATTCTTTAATGTTTTCTTTCTTTATTAGGTGCCTGTTCTTCAAAATCACCTGCCAATAACTGAGAGCCAAGCTAAAACACCTGCTGGAATCTCATATATGTGAGAGAACATAAATCTTCCTCCAGGAAGAAACTGGCTTTTAAACAGGAACAAACATTTCACATTGTGACTTTTCTGACTGCTGCTTTGGAATAACCAAATGTGCATGCTTTGGAGGCCTCTGTCATGCAAAAATCCAAAAGCTCCAGTCAGACTGAATAATAGTCATTTCTCCTGGTTATGACAAAGGATTTATATCATGTCATATCTACAGATCAAAACCAGCCTTCCCACCTGTGCTTATGGAGATCCAGCTGAGAAACAGAAGGGATATATTTGTTGAATTCAAGTGACAAACTTAAGAAGTTTTAACTTTTGCACAGGAAAGATTATTTTAACTCAAAACCTTTGATAACTTGCATGTTTGTCACGTTTCCCTGCAAAGCATTTCTATTTGTCCATGGAAGCCAAAACCTTTGCTTTCAAATTTCAAAATTACAAATTTTTACTTAAAATTTGTTTTTTAATTTTTAGATGGGAGGTGGGGTTTTCCAAATTTTATTTTAAGGTCATCTAAATTAATAATACAACCTATGCCTCAACTTGCAATCCTTTTGCTCAAGGACAGTCCACATGCTAGGCCTAGTTTTGGACAATATTCATCTTTCTGAATTGATGGGTAAATGCAACTTAGATCACTATTTAATCAATCCTATCCTGTTATTTGTCACCTAAATGTCTGTACAATTTTCAATTTCTTCTGTACAGAAGTTATCACCACATATATGTGTCAGGATATGTATTCTTATATTGATATATGGAATAAAAGACAGTGTAGAAGAGTAGCTCAGAACTGAGCTACCCCAGAGAGCAGTACCCCCAAACCAAAACAAATAAAGAAGCCAGTCCAAGCTGGAAATGGCTCTCTCCTCACTCATGAAGTGGGTAAAAGTGGGTAAATTGCCAAGTGGTTAGAATTCCAGGTACTTGGTGTGAAGGATTTCCCCAGGAAAAGAAAGATTTTTCTTTTCATACTTTTTGTACCTCCATCTTTAGGGATAAGAGACAGATCATACTCAAGGGGAACTTCATATATGAGAAGACATAATCCAAAGAGCTATCTGTCTAAAGAGGAACTTCTAAGTGCAGGAATTACAGTCTAGGACCTGAAAATGTCTGTTAGCAGAGAAGGGAATGCAACATAAAAACAGTCTAAAGGAACTCTAATGAAAGTAAAAATATGCAGGATTTTAGCCAGAATGCTTGTCCATCTCCTTCCTGATCAACCTTTGTTTCCATATTGCTGATATTCCTCAGCATGCCAGTCAAAGTCAGTTGGGAACTGAACATATGAGTCAGCCAAAGCCATTAGTGCAGATTATCAGCCTTTTGTCAAAGAAATGAGCAAAGTCACTACGTGCTGATGAGGAGCTTTATAACTGCAGCCTAAAAGCCACATGGAGGAAAAGATGTTTAACTCCTCAAGTGGGTCCAGCTTTTAGATGAGCTAAAGTAAAGAAGAATCTCAGCCCAAGCTGTGACTATTACTTATGTTTTATTTGAAAAATCTAAACAAATAAGACCAACGGTTCTGTGTCCACAGCTTCACAGCCACAGTGCTATTAAACTAAAGACCAGAGAAATAGTCTGTTCTAGTACTTACACCATAATTCTTTGTCTTGCAATATGAAGCATTGGAGCCTGCACTTAATGCATAGCCATAACATCAATGAATACTGGGGAAGCAAAGTATCTGGTTTTTTATTTTTACATTAAAGAATCATATGCATAAAGTAACGACTTGGCCTTTTGGTCTCCCACAATAATTTAAACAAGTCTATTCTGTTGATTTAGCACAACTTCAGTTTCTGGAGCACTACTCAGCATATATCCACAGTCAGGAATAACCTGCTAAGGTAGTGCTTAACCAATGCTAAGGCAGGCACGTTGTGGCAGCCTCAGAGGCACCCAGGGATCTGCTTGTGAGAGTGGAAATTGTTACATAAACTTCTCATCAAGGAGGATCAGGGAGGATCCAGAGGGACTGGTGTTAGGAGGGATGTGGATGCACACTGGTGGTGCCCCATGTGTTGCTAACTGCTTTGTCTGCTCAGGATAAGCTCTTCTTTAACCCCTCCTGTATTGCAAATTTGGTGCTTCAGGAGGTTAGTGCTGGTTTAAAATCACCTGGATGACCACATTTTGTTTGACTTAACATGAATGAACTATATTGTTCTGGCCTGGGAGGCTGTCGTGTCATTGGCATTGGGGTTTCATGCCATCATAAAGTTCCACTCAGAGTGCACTCAAATGCAAATTTTCAATTAAATTTCCTACATTCATGCCAATAAAAGCCGGTAAAATTTTCATATTTTTTTTTTCTGCTGCACCAATACGAAAACTTCATAGCCCTGAAATTAGGAGCTAAAGACCTTTTCCAAGTGTTCACAATTATTTTATCCATATTTTTAATATTCATAAAAGTAGCAAGAACAAAGTGAGTCAAATTTGCATTTCATATCGCGCTGAAGCTACTCCACATATACACGATAACACATCCTGAGAACAATGAGATATCCTGTCACATGTGTGCATTTTCTAAAACTGCACAAAAGGAGGATTTCAGGGGTGCATAAATTAACTTCCTACCTTTAAATTATTAACCCAGGCTGTTCCCTGAATATGAACCAAAATCAAAGGAGAGCTTTCCCCCACTCTTTTGCTCCCCACGTGAAGAGCACACACACATTGTCAGTCTTTCGTCACTTGAAGCTGATGACTTGAGCAATTGAGTCATCAATTTGGATGATAAAAAATAGTTTTAAGAGATTTCTTTTACAGTTCTTCTATTCATGGCATTTTTTTTTTGAGTGAGAGGCTGTATATTGTGGCTTTTGGTAAGAAGCCACTTCAGCTACCTTGACAGGTTTCTTGTTGGAAGTGAGGAGATGAGCTCTCCATGCTTTGATATGTGGGGAGAAACAAGGTTTGAATGAAGGAGTTCTTGAAGATATGAATGAGCTTTTATCCAGAATCCTGTCAGTTTTCAGGATGTTCCAAAAACACTTCTTCATAGGCTCTGCAGAAATAGATGGACCTGTAAACTCATTTCCCTGCATTGCCCTTGTTAAACCTGGCCCTCACTGGAGCTGAAGTAGCCAGTGGATATGGATGGGTACATCTGATGAATCTATTGAAATTGTCTTTCCAAACATCAGAAATAGGCAAAATAATCTGCTAAACCATTTCCTCTGGCACAGTTTTTTACAAAGCCTGCAGTCTGACTGCAGACTTTTTGAGAAGGAGACAAAAAATGGTCCAATTTGAAGAGAAATTACTATGAAGTATTAACTCCCGTCTAGTAACAGGTGATATTAAAAATATTATCTTGATCAATTCCTTTAGGGCCATATCTATAAATTGGAACTACACATGCCAGACTTTCTGTGGGAGAACAAACTGGATTGATTAAAGTTAACAACCAAAGAAGAAACATTCACAATTGCAGCCACAGTGGGCAGTCAGTGTGGATGAACACTATTTATTTGGCCAGCTACTCTCAGCTCTTAAATTTCAAGCCTTGTTTGCAGGTTGCCCTGAAGTGATCTACAATTGTTTTTACAGTTGAAAAATTACTGCTATGAACAAGTTAGTAGTACTGTTTCCACATAATCTTGTGAAAAATCTAGCAAGCCAATAGCTATCATAAAGTACAAATATGTGTGTTTTCCATAATTACAAAGAAATCATGATTTAATAGCCCTAACTTTCTACTTTAACAACTTAAAACCATCACACTTACCATGATATAGCAAGATGTTGTACAACAATGCAAGAATTGCTATTTTCCCATCTAATTCAGACAAAGATCAGCAATAAACACATTCCAGACGTTGTTCAGGGTTTCATACTTATCATCATACAAAAAAGTAATTGCCTTTTATTGACCTGAACTGACATGCATTTAAATCAAATGAATTCTGCCAGTGATATGGGACCAGGTCTTAAATCCTTTATGTTAAATTTGCACTGCAGTCACCAGTTCTGTAGTCTATATTTGAAGTGATTTCTAAGAATATATTTTTTGCTGTGTTAAATACTGCTTAGCTATGTCAGTAGTTTCTGCACACTGTATAGGCTCCTGTTCAGAAATAGAAGTTTTGCACTCTGCTCATATATGAAACTGTTATAAATAACCTTGTGATGTCATTGTCTCTGCTGGTTTGTAGGTACAAGGATTGAGGTAATGCTTATAAAGACCCAAATTCAAGGCTGATTATGTGAAATGATTGAATCCTGATAAATTCAGCTATAATTATCCACAATTCTCAGATAATTTGGGGCAGCATAACTAAATGAAGAAAAGAAAAAAAAGGAAAATATTTCATTTTGTAGCATAGCTGTAAGGTGAACTGTGCAGTTTGGGTGTGCTGATTACCCAAAGATATTTTCATGGTAGCCTGAGACTCAACACATAACAAAATGCAAAACCACATCTGTTTGCTCAGTATAAATTGCTGCATGGTGTTCACTCAGCCTCTGTACTCTGGCATGTGCCAAACCCAGGGCTGAATAAAAAGAACGCCTGCCAAATATATCCACTTTCTAAAACTATGCAAATTGAGGACTTTGGGGATGCATAACTCAACCTCCCTTCTCAAGGTTTCACTAACAATATTCCTCTTTGTCACTGGAGCAACATAAACAATTGCACTTAAAAAGAAAAAAAAAGGCAAATCCCAACCTACGTCATGATGCTTTCTCACAGAATTTTGGTAAATTAGTTGTAGTCATAAAACAGGGGGCCTTTCTAAATTACTCCTTGTATCTACATTACAGTGGAATGTGATATGGAGAGCTTGGCTCGGCCAAAACAGACTGAGCTGGTCTGAGCTGTGCTTGGTTAAGAAATTGAACTAGGACTAAAGACCTCAGTTCAAACACTCAGCCCTTCTGCAGATTTTCTGTGTGATCTTGGGCTGCTCAGTATCAGCAGCCTTCAGATTCTGAGCTAGAAAAAGGCAGCAGTTTTACTTCTTTTCTGCCATCCTTGGACTATCTAGTGTGTGCAGAATGCTTTTTGATTTGTACAAAACCATATATAACATCATCCCGAGCTCACACAGCGCTCCTAAAATTTCATTATCAATAAATAAATAAATAAAGTTATCTATGGTAATTGTTCATTATGTTTTACCAGAAGACCCCTCACACAGAGACAACATAGAGTTTCTCTAAATGTTTGTGTGACCTCTGAAGTCAGAACTACTCATCATCCACAAATTTCCTGGGAATTCACAGACATCAGACCAGTAAATAAACAACATAGAAAATGAAGAAAGGACATGAGGTGAAGGCTTTCAGTGTCTTTGCATGTAAGACCCACAACATACAAGAGCTGCATTCTCCTTTCCAGCTTGCAGATCTCCACCATTTGCCATGGTTTGATCTGAGAAAAGATGCTCTCCCAAGGCCAGGTTGGCTGGAGCTTGGATCAGCCTGGTCTAGTGGAAGGCATCCCTGCCCACGGCAGGAGGAGAGGAACTAGATGTTCTTTAAGGTTGCTTGCAACCCAAACTATTCTAGTAATTCTGATTCTATGATTCAATATTTGCTATTATGCCACAATAACTAGACTACCATTCAGAAGTAGTTTAACATGTCCTTGTTGTTAAATGAACTGATTTGCAGGAGGATTCTGACACAGTGTGGTAAGGAATGGACACCTGGATAACTGGGTTTTCAAACCCAGTCTCAGATCAGCACACAGCTGACTATGCCACATCCATTAGTACCCAGGAGTCCAAAATCCTCCAGCCAGGTACATCAGGATACTTGATGATCCATGGCAGGGCTAGGATATTTAACAGGAAAGCTACAGTGGAGTGTTCAGGAGAGGTGAGGAAGATCCCTGAAATAATAGGTGGTAAAAATCATTTGCAATCTCAAAGAGGGCAATAGCTTAATCTAAACCTCTGTATAGCCCCTAATTTTCCTGCTGGACTTACTCCAAGCAGTCACCCTTTCTCATCTACACCTGAATTTGAAAATGGATCAGTTAGAGATTTGACTGCCACTGATTGCACAGGAGAGACTTGCTGGAGTTAGCAAGATAGATAGCATAGGTCTTTTTAAAGTGTATTGAAATAATGCCATCGTTAATTCCTCTTTTAATGCCACCTGAATGAAAAAGATCTGGCATTTTAAAAGCAGTTATTGGTCTTACTAGAAAGAACAACTTTTTAGGAGAAATCTGAAGGATAAAGAGAAAGTGAACTGCCTATCACTGAGGCCGTCCATGAGCTTTCCAGAAAGAAATCTCTATCCCTTCCAGTGGCAAAGTGCTGAGTAATTCCCTTGAGCTGCTAAGTAAGCTCTTCTGTTCTACTGAAAGCAGAGAGAGCTCAGGGTCATTCATAGCTTCTCTCAAGATGCTCAACATGCTGTAGGATGAATCCATCAGGAAGCAACATCCAAAAGCAGTTCACAGAAACAGACCTATTCTCTTGCCCTAAGGCAAGCATTGCTCCAGTAGTTAATTTATACCAAATTCAACTTTCACTTAGGATAGTGATCAAACACAATCCTTTTTGGAAACAAACAAGTTAATTACAAAAAAAAAAAGAACTGTGTTCACGAAACACTGTGATTGCAGCAAATGCCCCAAATGTTCAGGGATGCACATGCAAAGGATCCAAGAGTACCAACTGCACAGCCATGGTGCACACAAAGAACTCTTCTCACTCCTACCTTCCCTATCCAAGAAAATCTAACCTAAGAGAAATAATGATCATGTAGAGGCAATTTAGCCCCAGAGAACCAGACAGTCACAGTAGCCTCAGCTCTTGGGCTCGTGTTGCCAGTCATGTTTTCATGTGAGACCTGGCACACAGGGGGTAGCAGGAACCTGGTTATTTCCTAGCATTCATTTTGAATGAAGCTGCCCTAACTTTACACCCAATTCTCAAATTCAGCATGCACTGATGACAAATCTTTACTAACTGCAGAGTAATGAGGCAGCAAAACAAGTGCTTTTGTATGGATGCTGAAATGCACAAAGCCCCTGTGTGTGCGGTGTGTTTGTCCATGTGCATATGTGCAAGGTCTGCTCTGCACATATATTTTTATTTTTTCTCCCCTCAGAGGGCCATGGTGGGTACATAATAACACCCTCCTTCCCCACCCCCCATGCTCACAGACCCATGCACACCCAATCACATCCAAGGGACCTTGCAGGAGTCAAGGCCGGGGCTTTAATGCCTTGCTACCATTTTTGACAAGACAGCCTCCTTCTCTGAAAAGGACGAGCTGGAGCCATCTTTCAGGAGTTTTCTTTCCCTGACAGAAATCAGCAGGGTTAGAATAAACTGCATAAGTTATCAGCTCCTCAGGAAAGAACATGAAAAAAGCCCTTCTATCACTTAATGAAAAATAGCTTCTTTTTTGGACAGAACTTCATAGGCTTGCAATCAAGCCGTGGCTCCCCCCTCCCTTCCTTCCTTGACGTGCCATAGAGGCAAATCAAGTCGGCATCTATTAATAATATTTTCCCCTGCTCCTTTCATTTCTCTGCATGTCCTACCACTGTCAGGCCCCGTGATGGAGCAGCGCCTTTATCTCGTCCGAGTCTGGTCTGTCAGGGTGATAAACAATTCTAACAAGAATCAGAATAAAGATCTTCCCAGTAGACTCGGCGGAGAGATAGAGGCTTTTCTCATTTTCTCGATGGANNNNAAAAATTTAATCTAGCAGCTCCGGCTTTTTTCAAGCGTCACATTCAAAGAGATGCAAATTTGTCAGAGCTGAGACCCCGGCTGACTCTCAGCACTGCGTGAATGTCAAAGGGGGGACTCGAAGCCTTTGACATCCCTGCCTTTTTTGGGGGCTATCTGCTGAAANAGAGTGAGGGAGTGAGAAAGAGGAAGGAAGGGGCAGAAGGGAACATAACATAAACTTGTCCATTTGGGTTTAAACATGTCGTGATAATAGCAGGATTTTTACCATTTGGAAAGAGTTAATTTACGATGGTGGGTATTTGTTGTACCTCACACACACACACAGAGGATTTGCATAACCCCGAGATGGGTGCTGAGAGGAGAGCACTACATGTGCATGTGTCTATCCTCATTTGCTCCCATGTGTGATTTTAAATGTGTGAGCAGCCATATATGCCTTCAGATCTGTGGTGGTTTGAGTGGAGCACACGGTGTGTGTATCTGCACCCGCCCATAAATTGTGCATTGTTACGTGTTCTTTTGCTGTACAATGACCATGTACCCTCAGCTGAATGAAGCAGAAATCAAGCCAGTGCTCTGAAGACCATGCCATCTGAAGGACAAATGCAGAAAATATATAACATGGTTAAGAGCTCAAGCACGAAGAGGATCTGGGGGGATTTCTGTTGTTTGTTGTTGTTGTTGTTTAATTGGATTACAAATTTATTGTTTTCTTAATTATTTACTTAGGATTTTTTATTATTCTTTTTGACCTGTGCTGTAGGGATTATGGAAGAAATGAATCTTTAGAAGAGTCTTGGATAAGGAAAGACAGCTGTATAACTGTCAGAGGGTAGATGAAATGTGTCCTAAATATGTGTGTCCCTTTAGAATATATTCATGCAGGAGAAAGGAGGATTTCCTAAATGTTGAAGTTGTGGAATCGTGTGAATCTTCAATTGTCCCTGGTTTCATTAAAATAAATAAAGATGCCTAGTGTTGCAAGTATGAAAATGTGTCAAATTAAATCCATAAGCTTGAGAATTTAGCCTATCCCCTCAAAGCAAAGTGCATTGAAGTGTTGTTTCCAAGCCAGACTTCACCCTGGACATCCATACATGTGCACTGCTATCAGCTTAACACCAAGCCTGACCATTTCTGACCAGAGCTCTGTGCTAGGATGGACACAAAGGTGGCCTTTCCTAGGCACATCTGTGTATTTCCTCCAGACTCTGGCTATCAGAGACATTTCTTCACCCCCTTAGTATGACTTATGACCACTCACAGAAATTCCTAGGAGGCTTTTGAGACATTTGCCTTCCTCTTTAAAATGAGTGATAAACAGCAAGTAAGGGTTGAAAACTACTTTGTCAAGTCAGACCAAAAGGTTAAGTTTAATCCACATGCATTTAAAAATACTTGTGATGTGTGGACATTGGCAATACCTTATGGGAATGTTCTGCTTTTCACTGCCCTCGTCTTCAGGCTTATTGCAAATTCATTTAACACCTCCTCTGTCATACCCATTCAGGCACATTGCGCTCTCTCCTCAAGACTGTTGCTGAAAACTCTGTTCATTAATTGCTTGACTCTTACTTACAATCAATGCAAGTGCCAATACTCTCCAGTCTCCACTCAGCCTGAATTGGTTAAATAATAAACTGGCTTTTACAGCTGTAATGATCCATTTGTAAGTGAGTTGTCCTAGAAACTCCAATACATCGCATAAGGGTGCACTCAAATGAGGTATTGAAGTGCTTTTCTCAGACACTCCCAGATCACTCACTTTTTTCTTTCTCTGGAAAAAGGCATCTAAGTCATTATCCTAGCTGGGAAGTGGACTTGCTGAGTTAGGGGCCTAATTCAGAACAAAAATATCTGGGCTGTGCTTGATCTGCTGGGCTGTATTTAGTCACCATCACACAAGAGCTGGCTTGGGGCTTGGGCAAGGGGTTTGCTGCACCCCAAACCATGCCTGCTCTCTGGAGCTGCACACCTGAGTGGGGCTGATGCACCTTTCTTCCTTCTGCAAGGATGCAAGGTCCCACTCTACTCCCACACTACAGTCCTGGAGGTGACTGCAGCCTCCAGCCAGGACTAGAATGTCACATACAGGGGCAGTCTTTGAAAGCTGGGAGTGACAGGAATGAAGAGACAGGTTCAGTGTGGGGAGCAGCAGAGTGAGCATGGGCAGGAGCTGGTCTGAGACCACTGAGAGAGCAGCTGGGTTTGAGAGGGGAAGGCACAACTGGCAAAAGTAATAGACACTGAAAGGTGTGAGAGCATTTGGGTGTGTAAATGAATGTTATATAAAAGCTTCAAATCATTTAGTTACTGGAAAGGATTGCTTTCTCTGAAGAGAGAATCCTTCTGTGTAGAAATATTAAAATGCCACAGCGACATCTGAAGAAAACAGACCTGATTGAGACTCTGAAATGACAGTAAGATTCTGAGGTTAAGATCCTCAGGATCAGTTTGCAGTAACTGGACTTCCAAGTCCAGTTTAAGTCCCTTAAAAAATTCTCTGTATATCTCACTGTTCCCATCAATACCAACGGAAGCTTTGATGGGTTCCTAAATATTTTCCTCTTTTTTTTTTTTCCAGAAAGTTGGGTTTTTTTCTTCAGATGCTTAGGTATGTGTAATAACTGAATTGTTTTGTAGTGCAGTCTCCAGTGCTGTTATTCCTCTGCTAAGTATATCATCAATCTGCTCTCCTGAATTATTTCAAGAGACACATGTTGGGCTAAACTGGAACCCAAGTGACTGAGTTAAAGCTGCAGGATGCATTGCTAAGTCCTAACTACAGATCACATTTCATTCTAATGTAATGTGATCTGCCAGAAAATTATAACAACTCAGCAAGGAAGTAAAAATAAAAAGGGAAAACTAGCTATACGTGATTTTTCATAGCTTTTGCTGTGCACAGAACTTGCAAACAATTTTTGTGTAGAGGAAAAAAAACCCTTCACACACAATATCTCCTACTGGCTCTGAGTATGATACTATTATATACATGCTTCACATACACTGAGGAAACAAAGGCAGAGTAAAGTAAAGCATTGAGGGAGTCGTCTCCTGGCTTACAAAAAAAATGTTTATTCTGCTTTAGAAATTCCAAAAATAATGAGTATCCCATAGCAGTAAACGTAGATACAAGGGAAGTTATTTTTTTTTAGGAGATTTTTTTTTTTGTAAAATTTAGCGTGATTTCAAGCACTAGCCTTATTTAATAATGCAAGGATAACAGCAGTGTACTTGAGATTTCGTCAATGAACATTAAAAAAATTGTTACATTCAACATCTGTGAAAAGTTTTTGCCTGACATGGTTTTAAATTCAGGAGTTGCCATAAATACTTAGCAGATAAATAGAGTCCACATTATAAGCTTCTGTAAACATTGAAACACTTGCCTTACATATACCTTTCTATTTGCCATTAGCTGAAACAGTTCTACACCCAAATGAGTGCCAAACTTGCCCTCAGCCTTCCCACAGCAGGTCTGTGGTGTCACTGTTAACTTAATGCAGGATATGTCAGCAGCAGCTCATTAGATAATTCATAATTTAGTGGATTTTATTCAATGGGATATCAGTTTAATATTTTTATGGGTTTGCTATAATCATTATCCTGCCTGTTGTCCTCTACAGGAAGGTTTCAGCTACACTGCAGGGCCCACTCCTGCAAAGCAGCAGCCCTTCTGCATACAAATGGCACAGGGAGGGTTTGTAGGATTTAGCCCATGGTTTACAAAGGGTGTAAATTATTTTAGAAGTCATGTCAGGTATAGTTTATTCCAAGGTTTGCCTGCAAATTTTAATCAGAAAACACAGAAGGGGTAGGCAGTTTAGATTGAAATATTCTTTCACCTTGTGCTCTGCCCAGGTTGACTTACTGTGGGCTGATCTAACTGGCAGAAGTTACAGCGTGCCTGATAGAGGAAGGCTGGACACAAACTGGAGAAAACACATAAAGAAACATTTATTTAAAAAAAGTAAATCAACCATAAAGATCCTCCCAGTAGACCTGGGAGATGGAAGCCTTTCTCATTTTCTCCATGGCAAAATTTAATCTAGCGGCTTGGCTTTTCAAGCGTCATATTCAAAGAGATGCAAATTTGTCAGAGCAGAGACCCCAGCTGACTTTTAGCACTTCGTGAATGTCAAAGGGGCTTAAAGGTTGAAGTGTCTTTACCTCCCTCCATCCTTAGTAATTCAAAATCAGACTGAAAATACAAAGCACCCACCTCTACCTGTTTGTTCAGGCCTCTCTATTTCATGTGTACCTGCCGGCTATAAAAGTGTTTGTTTCAGGTGTTGTTATCTGTTTTCACTAAAAGCACATATAGGACTGAGCATGCAATTGAAAAATGTTCCACGGGAGAATCCATCAACAGAAGAAAAACCCTCCCCTTTGGAAAGCTACCCTGTCCCCTACCACATATATTCACATTTTAGAGGTTCTTGCAACACAGCCTATTCCCAACTGACTGATTTCAGAACTGCTATTAACTGAGCAGTAATCTCACCCAGTGACATGGTTCACTTCATACAGTCTCAGGAGGTAATATATCTAATAAAAGTAAAAGTAATAAAAATAAAAACAGCCCTAATGAATGTTCCATGCCATGTAAGGTATACACTATATCACATAGCAGGGGCCACCTGAAAACAATGCCAATGCATTTCCTTTCAGCTGCCTCCTGTATGATGCAAATATCAATCTACTAATGGAGTTCCCATTGATGAAGGATAAGGAAAAGAAAAAAAAAAAAAAAAAGAAAAATGGCATTGAACAGATAGAGACAGACTAATCTCGTTTGTCTAAAAATGGGAAAAAAAGTATAAGTAAGCAAAAGCAAGAGGATTTAAACTCAGTTCCATGTGTAAGATGTTTATTAAATTAAATTACATTAACATATACACAATCAGTGTGAAGGGAAGCCCCCAACAGCCTTTACTGAATGACAGATTCAGTGAGTGAACCCGAGCTCAGAGGCTGGACCTAGAGTAACAGTTTCAGAGATGTGTTTCTTCTCATTTAACAATTTATCTGTCCTCTTGATGATGAATTTACTGGAAATGGATGACTGTCTCTTTAAAAAAGTAGTTTGGGCAGTGCTTTTTGGTTTTAAAGTCTGGAGACAGTGGCATTAGATTGATTAGGTGTGTACATGCTGGCTGAGAAAGCTGTAGAAAGGGGAATGGAAGTGTTTGACAAGATGAAAGACTATTCAACATGTTAGACAGCTGGTTGAGTGAAAAGATCTATAACAGCACAGTAAAATATACTCAACAGTAAATGATACCTTCACTGCAAAAGCTACTACAAGTTAGGTCACACAATTTTAGCCTAGGATGACAAGTTCAACCAAACAAAGTTTTAAAACACACAATTAATGTGTTTGTGCCTTGTTACAGACAGATAGCACTTGGGAAATTGAGACAGACAGGGGTTCCCTTTCCCAAGTTTAATAGTGAATATGCAAAGTTCCTGAGCCAGACTCTGATCTCTGTTGCTTATTCAGAGCAATTACACTGTTCCTAATTTACACCAAGGTTAGGGAGATGAGGATCTGTGCCTCCTTCAGCCCATTACCTTGCCATAGGAAATGAACTCTTTTGAGAAATAATGTTGCAGGGGGAATTGTGAGCGTTCTTCCTGAGATCCTGCAGTCACTGATGAGTGTGGGAAATGGCTGTGTGTAACTGTGTGCATCGTGTTTTCTGATTTGCACATGAAGGCTTTGTAATCACCATGCCATTTTCATAATTAACGAAGCACAAAACACACCAGGATGACAGGGACAGTGAACTCCCATGCATGCTGCAGACAGCCAGATGAGCAAGAATGGATAAAGAACGTTTCATATTTTAAGAAAAAAGGAAGGAATTCAGGTGGTTTTCTGGTGGTAGGCTATCAGGGATTATGGTAGTGGACTATAAAGTAGTCTAAAAGCAAAGGATGCTTCTTCTGTAGACAATAAGAGGACAATTGGACCTGGACACAGTTGGCTAATCTCATTTGATTATTCATGATGCAGTGATCATTCTGGTTCGCAGAGGTTGCACCAAAAGGTCTTTTAGTCAGATGTAAATATAATGTATAAGATTAATAATACTATCAGAAGAACTCATATCCCTTTATTTTTCCTATTGGGTTAAATTAATAGCAAATATAGAAGGCAACACAGAAGAGATATATTTTTCTCAGACTCTAAATCTTCTTAGACCATCAGAAATGAGTATATTAACATAAATCCACACTTCCAG
This sequence comes from Chaetops frenatus, assembly GCA_013400775.1. NCBI lineage: Eukaryota > Metazoa > Chordata > Aves > Passeriformes > Picathartidae > Chaetops > Chaetops frenatus. The sequence goes on from VZTR01003665.1 coordinate 215,805, forward strand.
GTTCTTATATGTTACCAGAAAAGTGCAAAGAGGTCATGGTGAAGATGCCAATTAGGTCTGACGTGATCTGGACTTTCAAAATAAATTTAAAAATATATTTTTTAAAGGTTGGGTTCTTTTTCAGCCCTGCTTGTTGAGGGATGCTCCATATATGCTTCAAACTCTTTTTAACATTGCATTTAGAAGATCTAAAAAAAAATCTTTTTATGTGAAATCAGCCCTTTTATTCCACATCCCATATGAGCTGTTTTCCTCACTAGTTTTCAGGGACAGTAAGGCAAGCATTTATTAAGTCCACTGAATATTTGACAAAAAAGTATTTTAATACCAATGTTAACACATATTTCCTTAATTATAAAGCCCTAAAGGTACGTCAAACTAAGTAAACCATTAGATTGTCAAAACATGAATAATCTATTAGTGTGCATAGATTTGCTCATGCAGTGCAGTGGGCCAGAGGGGTTGGTTTCAGGATTTTTAGTCAAGGCACTGGAGTACCCATTGCTAGCTCCACCAGGACCATGCAGAGTGACCTTGCAGATGCTGCCTAGCAGTTATCTGCCTCAGTTTGCCCACTTGCAAAAATCTGGAAATGCTTTGAGGTCCTTGGATGAAAGGCACTATTAAATGTATGAGGTATTTATTAATTAATATTATGCCAAGGAAAAGATATTTCTTCTTCTAAGATGTAAATAATGTATTAACTCACTCCCTCCCCTCCATAATACCAGAAGTGTTTCTTTATAAGCAGATATTTACAAATGAGATGGTGCACTGTGAAACTGTTTAAGTAATCCAAATGATTAAAGACAGGACATTGTTTATGTGGGAGTGCCCCAAGCATAAAAAACATTTCACCTACTCAGCTCTGTTCACTGCTTTTTTCCTTTTTCAGGGATAGCAGGACGCAGGTTGCTAGTATGTCTTTATAGGAATTTTAATGACTGAACAGAGTTTTATTCTTGGGATTTGGAAGCAAAATTCCAGTGTTAACATTCTAATATAATTATCAATATAATCAACTCCTCCTACAGCCCTTATTTGCAGGAAATTTCTTTTGCAGACACGCTTATGGCTTTAATTTCTTCAAAGCTTTACCTTGGCTGAAATTCTAGGATGTATCAAGTCATAGTTTCCTCTGGCAGCTCAGCAATTATATGTACAGATACTGTATAGCTGAAATGGAAGGTACAATGCAAAACACAGGAACTTCAAAGACAGTAATTGTTGAGCAGAGAGAGAAAACCTTGTATTTCTAAGGAAAAACATTCTAGGCTATAAGCACTCTGAGAGAAAAGAAAAAAAAAAAAAAAAAAA
>VZTR01003665.1:217129-275068 GCA_013400775.1 Chaetops frenatus
AAAAAAAAAAAAAAAAAAAAAGGCTTGAATTTAACCTTTCAGCTCATTACTACAATAATGAAGGTCAGCTCCATGACATGCCCCAAGTGAGGATGGGGTGACAGCAGGCAGGCCTCAGTGGGGTTCTGCAGGGCTCCATTTTAGGACCAATTCTCTTCAACTTCTTCAGAAACAACTTGGACACAGGACTCAGAGGTACATTAGGTGAGTGTCAGTGATCCAAAACTGGGAGCAGCTGTTGACTCCCTTGAAGGCAGAGAGGCCCTGCAGAGTTTAGAGGACTGGTCAGCCACCAACTGCATGACGTTTAACAAAGACAAGTGCCAGATTCTGCACCTGGGACAGGATAATCCTGTGTATGTGGACAGACTGAGGGTCATTCACCTCTCCCCGTGGGCAGGCAGGCATTCAGCCCTCACTGGGAAACCTGAGCTCCACTGCACACAGCTGTGGCTTGGGAAGACAAAGAGCATCCCTGCAATGGCCCCCTCCTCCCTTCTTCCCCCAGCTTTCCATGCTGAGTACCATGGCACAGAGTCCTTTCGTGGTCAGTTGGGGTTGTCTGTCCCAGCTGTGTCCCACTGCAGCTCCTTGTGGAGCTTGTGGTGGGGTGGGATGTGCAGCACAAACTGCACTGATGTTGTGCAGGCAGCGCTCAGCAACAACACAACCATTGGTATTATAAACCCAGTTCAAATCTAAAATATAGCCCCATGCTGGCTGCTGTGAAGAAAATTAACCCTGTCCCAGCAAACACAGCACACTAGGCCAGTGTTACCAAGGAGCAGCATGGGTAATGTTTGAGTAGCTGAAATAAAAATCAGTACTAACAGAGGATTGATTAAAAAATAGACTCTGAATTTATAGCTTATATATAGAATGTATATAGATATTACCTACATAGTTTAGAGAGAGACACACAAGGGGCTTCAGCATTTATTGGCTGTTCACATTCAAATAAACATTTGTGGGTTTTTTACTAAATAGTACATTTAATTATATTTTATGTGATTCTACTTTATGAGATGAAGTATCAGATTTCAATTAGATTTTGTTAACCTTATTGTACGTCTCAATTAAAGTCTACCAATTTATCACTTTATGGAGGTAAAATCATCCATCATAAAGTTTCCTGGTTACAGATCACTAATTAATTGGTAGCTGGGATAGAATTTAATCGTTGTTAAAGACCCAGAATTTCTCACATCACTGTTGCAGAGCTGCATAGTCAATTAAGCAACAAGAACCTGCCTATTTTACTTGGTTTATTATACTAATGCCTTGGAATGTTTGCATGAAATACATAAATTCTCTTGTATCATAGTTAATTAAATCCAAAACCATGGTCTGTAAAAGTCACCTGTCTGACCCCTGGAGAATGAGTGTGAATCAATGCCAAAGTCCACACCAAAGCAGCAACTGCTTAAACTAACAAAGTGATTTATGTCCTTCAAAGAGCAGAAACAGAGAGAATGCAATATTTTTTAGTTCCTTTAAGTTTTATTATGACTTTATGGTACCATTCTTGATGGCAGAGAAAAGGTTGGTGTCAGGGGACTGGTGCTGCTTCCAAGTGTAACTGCCTCAACCAAGTCAGACAAGAATGACAAAAAATACTTCTTTTTGTCATTCTTTGTGCAAATGAAAGAAACTTGTCATTCCAACTTCACAAAACAGCACTAGAGATGAAATGCTCAACTCCACTGGGACAACCATTTTTTTGCTGTTATTACAGAAGAAAATTATAACCATAAAAATGTCCAATTTAGAAAAAAGGTGCCACTTTAGCATCATTTGCATAAAAGCTGTTACATACAAATTGTTATAAAGACAAATGTGTAGTACTCTTGTTGAAAATTGCTTATATCTTGGGTGCTTTGCCTGAAACGACATAAAGGCCTCTTCAAACTGAAATTCATTCTCAGGTAAATAAAGCTGAAAAAGAATTTTCACCTATTTTTATGTACGTGAGCAGTTTTTCATATTGTCTTAAACAGATTTTTCCTATACATTTCTCCCAAACTTTTAAATTCCTTCCCTCCTTAGCCTGTTGGTGGCTTCCATTATAAAAACTTGGCGTTGCAGATGAGGGCAGATGAAAAGCTTGTCCTGAGTGCAAGCTAATGATCAGCTTGAGAAGATAACTTTCTGCAAATGAGGGCAGCTTTTACTTTCTCCTCTGCACTGAGGTGATCACTGTCTGGATGCCACTGATGTCTCTGTCACCAGCACTGCTACCCATCTACCCAGAGAAATTTATTTATCCCCTCTCAGAATATCAGCCAGATGTGCTGTGCCTGCTGAAGGTGGGCTATTTTGCAGCAATCAAATCATAAGCTTTGGTAGATAAAACTTACTCTACAAAACAGTATGATTAACTTTGTTTTTTATTTCTGGAAAAAAAAAAAAGTAAGATTCAGGGACATTTATTTATATTTGGTGTTAAGCACTGACAAAATGTGAATTAACAAGAAATCCAAATGAAGTTTTGCAGTAAAGTGAATCATCAGACATATATTACTCTAATTGAGAACGGTACACTAATATAAATGAGAATGCTAGGAGGGGATTTTCAAGTGGTCTGGTAATCTTTTTATGTAATTGCAGAATCATTACATTAATGTAACTTGTGTGTAAACAGGAGAAACAGCTATCTGTAGAATGCCAAGTTAAAATGCCTGCAAACAGTTTGCTGTATGTCAGATGAAGTGTCAAAGCAAATAATATTATGGTATAGAATCCATAAGATTGCTACTCCTGACTATGAGACCTATAAGCATAGGGATACCTTGAGACATTGTACACTGCAGCACCAGTAACACTTCATCTTATATGGAAACACACTCATTAAAATTGAAAATAAACTGTATCAGTTCTCTAGAACTGTGAATGTATATTCTCCAGAACTTTAGACAGTGTAAGGCCAATAACAACAATATACTGCATGTACTTTATCTGCTTTTCCAGTTGCTTTCTCAAGCAAAATAAAGTAATAAAATCAAGAGTATGTACTTGCTGATATGAAATCTAGTGTTCCATTGTTGAAATACACTGCAAGCACTAAACTGAAAAAGCTCTGTTTGGCCATGTCAAAAAGCACCCACTGCTCCAGGTGAGGACAGAAGCATCTACATGTACTTCAAATATCTGACCACAAACTGTGAACGTGTAATTTTAAAAGTTGAAAGCAAAGTAAGAAAGCTATGACTAGTTCTCCTTCTTGTTTTCTGTTTTTAGCTTGAAAAAAATCCTAACGCCATAATTAGTTTTTCTCACACCAAGACCCTGATGCTTTCTGGATGGAGGGTTCTGCACAGCTGTGTGGCCATGACCAGATCATGTGAACTGGAGTGTCACCTCAGCTGGCACCTTTCCCTACCATCTGCACACCTTTCTGCACTATAACACAAAGGTATTTCCTTCCTATGCAAGGAACTTGCATGTTTTTCAAACAAAAACTTGGAAAACACAGTTAAATAAGAAGTGTGTTTGGCTCTTATTTATAATCTCATTAATTTTTAGAAAGAAACAATATTTTTCACCAAATTGTCCTCCTAAGATAGACAGTATGCCAAATTTGATGTACCTATTATTTTCTCTAGTAATCTACTCCTACATTAGATTTTATGCAATTTGTTGTGATATGATCAAGAAAAACCTTCAAATAAAACCCACGTTGTGCAGGGTTTTCCTGGATCAAGTGTTTGCTAAATTGAACCTGTGTTGTGGTAAGCACTTCTGTTAGAGCAGAGAGTTTTTCCTACTTATTTCCAATCTTGCTGAATGGAGTTGGAGCAGCCAGTGAGTGTCTTGGCAGCTCTCAAATAGGTTCAAGCCACCTTTGCTGCTCACCCCTGGCACAGTGGGCTTTCACCAGTCTTTTAGCCACGTTCATCACCTAAAGCTTCATATCTGTCTGCTTTGAAATAATGAAAAGGAAAGAGCCTTTCTCAGGACTACCAATAATTCATCATCCCCAGGGAGAAACTGTAAAGTATGTAACCATGGATTGTATTTTCTCCTTAAGGATAATTCTTTAATGATTATCAGCTCCTCTAATGTGTGACTGTAAATCCTGTTGAAAGAAAGACATCTTCCTTTTAGGATAATTTAGCCCTGAGTATCCCACAGGTCCAGTTATCCATGTCTTTCTAGGTAGCTTACTGATTTCTCGAGCTGCCCAGGAAGTTGGATGGCTTAGCACACATCCATCTGTCCTCTCAAAATTTCTAACTACTCACTCCATTTGGCAGGGTGGATGAATACTTTGTGCAATTACATTAAAGGTTTTAATTGTTTAATATTCCCATTAATAATGTCTCCTTAAGTCATCTGTTAGATTCTGTAATTTTAAATTTTCTTTGAAACTTAGGATAAATGCAAATAAAGTGAAAAGTCTAGCTACCACTCACCTGGCTTGTGATGAAATGTTTCTGTATGTTAATGGTTTGGTTATTAAAATGTTTAAGGAGAGGAAAAAAAGCCTGGAACAGAGGGCATCAGTGATTGCCTTGAGGGTATCCTTCCATAGAGGAGCAGCACTTTGGATCTTTGGGACAGCAGTGGCAGATATTTGTGGCTCAGGTGGCCCAGGTCACTGTAAGGCTAGAAAAGGACAAAGACAATATGCTGTACCTGTAAAGAAAATAAAGGGCAATGAAACATGGACCCTGAGCAAAAAAGAGAAGATGACAAATTGGCCACTCTGGAGCTGACACAGTACACAAGAGAAGGGAGCAGGTGCTGAAGGCAGGAGCTGGTCTGTTCTGGATGCACTTCCCTAAGTTTCCCCAGGGAAATGTAAAACTTCACCAAAACTGGTTCCACAAAACACAGAAGAAGCAAAGGAGAAACCAGCTGTGGTTCCTTCCTCTGAAGATGAGAAGCTGACAAATGAGGAGTCCAAACAACCTTCTCCAACTCATACAGGAGCTGGAAACTGAATCTGAGATTCTTGTTTGCCCAGATTGCTAAATGCATCAACAAGGAGGGAAGTTTGCTTGTGTTTGCATCATTAAAAGGAAGACTCTTTTGTGTTTGGCTGTGTTTTTTAGCGATGTCATCAAATTTCAGCACCATCATTGCTAAAAACATAAATGGGAAAAACCTGATGGGTGCTGCAACTGTGAAAAACCATGTCAAGGTTCCAGGTTTTTGAGAACTCTTGTTGAAGCTCTTGGCAGATAAGATCCAGATAAATACATATTACAATATAAACTGTTGCTGTTTCTGTAGGTTTTGGTAGCATATCATTAGGGCCAGACATTTTTGGCTTTAAGCACCCTTAGAAAGATGCAGAGATACATGGGGAAAGGAGGAAAAGCAGACCTAAAATTCAGAAAATTTTGATGGGGATTCTGAGAAACAGGGAAAAAATAGAGAGCAAATTCAGATGGAATAGGAAGGAGAGGGGATAAACAGAAGAAAGAGAACAACTCAGTGCCTGTGAATAAAGAGAAGTTTACATATATAAATGTAGTTACATTTATGTGTGTGCCAGTGTGTGTCTGTGCATATATATGCATGTTTATATATGTGAAAAAAAAATGAATCCAACCCCCTTATCCTAATAAATAACTCATAACTCATATTAAGGGCTTTTTCTTGGAGATATGCACCAATGATACAGACAGATTTGATACTATCCAAAGGGAATTCCTGGTTTGGAAGCTCAGAGTCTGAGGCCACACCAAAGAACCTCTCATAACACAAGATCCCACGACAGCCAGAGGATTAGACCCTTGCTGTGCCCACAGAACTGGCTCTTTAAAGTTTTATATTTTGGAAATTAAACCAGCTGAGGAAAATTCATCTCACTGAAGTGAAATATCTTCCCCAAATGTAAAAACCGACCAAACAAACCAAGAGGAAGAGAGTGCTCTGGATGTTGACTGTTTTGGTTTTGGGTTTTATTTTTAAGGGGGTGGTTTTTTTTTGTTTTGTTTTTTTTGACAAAAATTCACTGCTTAAGCTCAGAATAACAGTGAGATGAAAGCTTAGAATATCTCCGTGCTGCCTCTTTAAACACACTACCCTTTCCCCTTTTTTCATTTAGTTATCTCCTTCTCTGCTCTGTGGCTCAATCTGCATATGTTATTGGCCTCGATTCCCAGGGCTGCCACCTTAATCTGTAGTAGCTAATAGTACAACCTCACACATGGCCTGGGACCAGGCTCAGGTTAACAAGAAATCCAAAAGCAAATGGCTGGGGGAGGTTGCTATAAAATAACCACTTGAAAATTCAGGCTGTGATTTTTTTCTACATTTGCATGGAGGAAGCAAAGCTTTTAGTCTCAGAGGTTCAGTCAAATGCATTAAAAAGATGAACATTTTAGTTAATGTTCTAAGAAGGTTTCTAAAAGCAGTTTTGATTGTGTACTATTAGCATTAATTAATTTTTATACTGAGACCAGCCGTTATATTAGTAGAATGCATATTTTAATCAATTTCCACTTGCTGTTTTGTGCAAGTTAAAGGTAGCTTTGTGGTTTGTGCCTAGTTTATACAGTGCATTTAACTCAATGTGCCTTAGGTAATGCTCATCTGAGGTTCAATGTATACTCTAATCAGAGCATGATACAAGAATTATGAATGAAACCCCAACAAGTAATGGGGTTGTTTTAATTTTGGACCATAGTGGAATATACCTTCTCTAAACAGGTGCTTGAATACATTATTAAATACCACAATACTCAACTGCACTATCATCAAACACAGGCATAAACAGTTAGGATTTTATCTCTTTTCAATAGGAGCTTACCTGTATCTGAAAACAGCTGGTTTATATACATTTGCAATCATTCTGACACTGGTAAATCTAAAAGGATCCTGTTAAGTGATTTTTTAAAAACAGTTTTGAGGTTATTACTTTAGAAATATTTTATCATTTGTATGAGCAATTAAAAGATAGCCAAAGTTAATTAATTTCCCAGTTTTTGGCTTTTTGGGGTTTTTTCCCCTCATCCTTTTTTGACAAGCAGTAAGACTTTCTGCTCAGGATTGCTAAAAAGAGTTTCAAATTGGGACTGTGTTGAAGTTTATTTTTTAGTTGCAAACACTACTAATTATTAAGGTAGATACTTCGACTGGGAAGTGCTCAGAGGAACAACTATCCTAAACTGTCCAGCTTTTCTCCCTCATCCCTTAGGATTTCTTTCCCAGTCTTGCTTCCCAATCCGGAAAAAAACTGTTGTGTCTCCAGACCAGAGAAAGAAGAGATAAGCAGGACATCAGATTTGGTTAGATCAGGAGACAAAACCCAGTAATATCAAAAGGTTTTTTTTTTGCTTTAAACAAAAATCTCAGGCCCCTCAGATCCTAAACAGAGCAGCCTTTCTAAACTATTGATTCAAGAGATAGGAAATTGTTAAAAAGAAAAGAGAGAGAGTCAGTAAAGACAACAGAGGTTGAAGAGATGTAACAGGAAAAGGTGCAGTAGGGGTTAAGCAATATCTGGAGAAACTTTGATCCAGGTTAAATGTCTGAAAACCAGTTTCTCAAAACAGATCTGCTTTCACTGTTTATCAATTCTGCCTTCTCATCACAGCTCTCCCCCCGTTCCTGCAGTGCCCAGGGCCTGCCATCCCAAGCCACCAACCAAGGGCTTGGTCCATCCCAGAAGAGTTTGTGCCCACCCTGCTCCTCTGGATGGACTTGCCCTTGGGGGTCGTTCTTGTCACTCACTTGGGAAGCTGCTGTGCCTCCCCTGGTGCCCTCTCCACTGCCCTCGAGGGTTTTCATCTCTTTTTGTTGCCACGTCAGGACCTTTTGCTGTTCAGCAATTCTTGGGGGTCCAAAGGAAGGTCCAGTTCACTGTGCCAGAAGCTGTGAAAACTCTGTAAGAACCAATGCCTGCCCCAAGCTGCTTCCCAGATAAACAGACAGGAAAAGCCAGTGCTGGAGGGGAGAAAAAAGGCACAACTTCACACACTGACAGCCCTACTACAGGATGATGTCCTGCCTTCCAGATCAGCAGTGCTTAGCCAAAGGAAAAGCCCAGTGCCAAATGCCTGCCCACAGCTAACCCTCCCTCTGCCCCCAGCCCCACCAGTGTCAGAGTGCAGGGGCTTCTCCTCTGGAGGCACAGGCAGGAGCAAGTGGGTGGGGGAAAGAAGGGCTGCAAGGATACAGCACGGGTGGACTGGGAAAGGGTTTCAGATCAAATGACTCAATAAGCAGTATTAGCACTGTTCCCTGCTAGCTCACCTTGAAGCCTATCTGACCAACAAATAATAGGCTTACACTGCCAAATTCCCTCCAGCAGGACTGTCCTGACAGGAGCAGAGCCAGTGCTGCTGCAGCTCAGATCAGCACAGTCCTGATTTGGGCTTTAAAGCACTTAACATATTCAAAAGATTCTGCTAAGAGATTACTTCAGTTTTCACCATTGCATAGAACTGGGCTGTCAGTCCCTGCCATTCTGTTGGTCAGTAGATCTCAAAAACTAAGCATCACTAATTACACTTTTCTTGTATTAATAACTCATCCTACTGATTGCTGATAAAAGAAGCCTGCATATGCTGGAGGTATTTGGCATAAACAAGCACCAGTGGACTGCACATTGGCAAGCCTAGAGTGATGTGAAGTATTTAGGAGACATGAGGGGAAAGAAATCATGTAAGTGATGCCAGAAAAAGTTGCCACTTTAAAGGACTCTGAGGTTAAAAACTCAGGAAGAATTCATTGACTGTGTGAGAGGTTTACCCATTACCATTCTAGAAAATTCAGACTCCAGACTCCATTCATTCCAAATTCAGGTACTGCCTGCCTGTCCTTGCTGACATCTGCCCACTCCCTCCTGGAGTCCTGGCTCAGGGTAAGACCTGGCTTTGCTAGCAAAGCCACTGCTGCACACAGCCTTACAGGAGTGACTCTCCAGCCTCTTCTAGATGCAATTGCAATCAATCACCTAGAAATGAAGACTTCACTAGTTCATTACTAGTTCCCTGAGCCATCCAACCTCCCTAAATGCTTCATAAAACTTACAGTTTTCTAATATTTAAATTAAGTATTTCAATTACCTAATACTTAGCAATGTTGGTGATGTCTTTCCTGATTTTCTTTCCTTACATGGACCTGGCTGGAAAAACTTCTATATCAAATGTATATCTTAATTAAATATAAGCTGTTTTAAGTGCAGGAAAATTAAAAAATTTCAAAGTTATCATTTTTCTTTCTATTTCAAAGATGCAAATAGCAGAAAGAGAGCAGTTAGACTTTAAAAGAAAAATTTATGAGTATTTCCCTCTTGGTACTCCTTCCAGTGCTTCCTAATTAAGGACAAGCCAATACAGTATCATGTACCAATCTGGTATTTATTAACAAAGCTAGTCATGATTTTTAACTGATTATTGCTCAGAGGATCCTCCCCTCATTAATATAAATGAATTAGGAGAAATAGTGCCAAATGTTTCAAATGGGAATTAACATGAGACTGCAAGGTATAATTAGTTGAAGATGCTAAATACATCAAAGTATTAATTTCTGTCTAAAAATATTATGTATATGTACACAGAGTGCACATACCAGCTTAAGTGCAACTTACAGATGGATGCAAACCATTTTTATTATATTATACCCTGCAGCTACAGAAAACAAGGTATCAAACTGAAAGAGGATTTACAAAATCTAGGGAACAAAAATAGAGAGATATCCACGCAGGGTAACACTGATGATAAACATCATTTAAGACAAAGAGCCTCTGAATCAGACACCACTGATATCACAAAATATCACAACCCCATTGCTTTGTCTTCTGTTACTCTCATAATTAAGTAATTTCCCTCCTCTCCCCCTGCCATTTCTGTGCCTGTACCTGTGTTTGTGTTTGGGTGTGTCTGTGTGCACTTGCTAGTGTGGAAGGGCAAATACAGCAAGGCTGAAGCACCACAGCCCAGACAAAAATTACACTCTGCATTTTGGTTATTTAGATGAATATCAAACAGGACAGAGGCAAATCAGGACAAATAACAGAAATAAACTCACCTTTGCTTCTCTGCTGTACTCTGCACTCAGCTGGAAAAACAGCCTCTCTTTTCATCACCTTCTGAAACCAAAGCATGAGTTGGTAACATACAATAAATACAGCCCAAAAAAGCCAAGAGATGATTCACTACCAATCTTGGACCTGCTGGACCTGTTAATTCTACATAAAGTGTAAGACTGGTCTAATAGAGATGGTGGCCAAATATTGCTGCCGGGAAATGCTTTGTCCACTTTCCCAGATTCATTGTCATGTTTCAGAAGGAAGCCACAGTTACTCTGAGCTAGGTGTGGATATAGAGAAGATTTAAATGGGGGAAGGAGGATGGGTGGCACAGATCCATGACTGCATCCTCATGTCATGAGGCAGGACTGTTTGCTGTGTCTCACAGCTGCAATGAAAGGCTGCCCCTTCTATTCTCAGACCACTCCTCAGCTTTGGACTAGAGTCTCCAAAATGCATCCAGAGTGCAGCAAAGGACCAAGGTTTATTGTCAATATTCACATACTGTGGGCTGTCAGCCACAACAATACCTGAGATCAGCATCTTGTGTTTATCTTGTGTTTAAGAGCTGCTAAACTGGACCAGACAAAAGGCCTGTGTATCCTCCTTTGGCTATTGATGGTATCAGATGTTTAAGGATGAAATGGAATAGAATGGTTGCTCCCTAAATTTCTCTCCCTTCCTCCATTTGGCAACTTACAGATTGTTTTTAGGCCATTTCACCAGGTCAGCTTGTCCAATAATCCTAAAAACAGGACACAGTAATTTCATCTCGACCTCCATGACTTTGTCTAATTGTTTTTGAAGCTATTTTTCCTATTGGTGCCCACAATATTCTCCAGCACTCAGTCAAAATTTTGTGAGGAAGTACAAGCAGCTGTCCTCTCTTTGTTTGCAAATTGCTCCCCAGTCCTTTCACTGATTGACCTCCAGTTCCTCTTTGAGTATTTCCTCCATCTTTATCTTCCCCAAGCCATTTATGACACAGTAGGCTCCCTCACCTTAGACAGGTTCTTTTGCTCAGTTAAGAAGCCTGGGGAACTTTGAAGTTTGCAGTATTGTATGGAAACTTCCACGAAAACAAACAATTTTAAATGAAACTTTTCAGATCATGCCCACATTCATTCTCTGCCACATCTTTGACAGTATTTATCTGCTTCCTTAAAATGTGTCTTGCAATATGTTTTTAAACTGAAAGGTTAAGAGATTGCAAACAATTTAAGGTAGAGATTATATTTTTGTGTGTGCAGTAACAAGTATGATGGTGGGGCCTTCGAATATGACTGTGAGAAAAGATAATAAATGAAAAAAATATACTGAATAGTAGTACACATAAAAAACATTTAATAGTCTAACCTGTTCTATTATGAAAGAAATATGGGGTTCATAATTTTTGCTTTCACCAGTGAAGAAAAGCCTTTATGAGTTTACTTATGTAAAACACACTTGTGGTCATAACTGCTTTACTGGTATTTTAATCTTCAGGATTTTTAGTCCTCTAAATATCTAATTAGTACTGCTTTTTTTAATGGTTTTATAAAAGCATCTTGGCATGTATGCACAGAGTGGCCTAGTGCCAAAGTACCATAACGTGCAGGAACAGTAACAACTCTGTCTCTGCACTGACTCTCTGCAATAGAATATCATCAGGAAAAAATCAAATTCAAAGCTGACAAGACAGCTCACATTTCTGATAAATCTCATAAATCCCACTCCAAGGGACAACTCCAGATTTTTGACTGGCCTTTGGATTTTTTTTTTCCTTTTTGCCTTTTATCTCTGCATGCTATCCTTGACCTAAATTTATTGGTCATATATATTGGTCAAATCCTGTTACCCCTTCAAGAAAGCTAAAGAGGGAGAAGACCAGTGCATAAAGGAGCTTGTCAAAAGGACACTGTAGATGCTCAGAAGAGATTTTCTACAGCAGATCATCTGAGAAGTTTGATTTTGCTCTGGAGCTGCAGCCTAGTGGAGATGGACTACCTGCTACACTCTGGCAGTAGCAGAAGTTGAAGCACTAATATCTATTCAGAGAGAGCTTCTTTTCCATTCAGTTCCTCCTACAAAGAGCCCTTAGTTTCTAAGCACCTGAACATTTGAAGGTTTATGCAGGAATCCCAACAAAGGGTTTAGGTTTTCACCTAGTGTTTCCTCCCACTTGTCCAAACTAGTCCTTAGCCCTTTCTCAAAACTAAAGTCTGGTGTTCTCCACTTCTGCTCCCTAGCAGAAAAAATACAATTTTTAGCAAGAATATGTGACCAGTATGGCCCAGCCAACACAAGGCCCTTTGGTGCCACTATCAGTCCATGTAATTTACAGTCACCCCCAGGTTGCTCCAACTCATGGCAAGGGACAAAAGCTGGCTAATGATCACTCAGTGCAAGGTGGCCTCCCTGCTCACACCTCCCTCCCAATTAGCACTCCTTGCTCTTTGCCTGCAGCAGAAAATCTGGGCCTTTATATTATTTTCCCACAACAGCAGCCTCCATCATTAATTAGTGTATGGAAGCTCTGGAGATCCACTGGGAACAGGGAAAAAAAACCCCATCCTCCTGTGACAGTGCTACTCATCCTAACAGCTCCAATTCCCATCAAGCTGTCAGTGACACACCCTTGAGCTGCTGGTGACCCTGCACAAGGCCCTCCTTTGGACTCAGGAAAGGACACAATGTGATACCACAACTGGTGAAATTTATGGCTTCAGGACTCAGGACTGGGTTATCTATATCTACTGGAGTTCAAGCTGAGTCTGAAGCCTTTACTGTAGCTGGGACATTGGTAATATCTCACTCCATGGCTACTCTCAGTTGACTAATGATGTACTTTAGCTTACAGAAATGTATCTTTCTCAGCAGGGAACTGATGTGGGTAACCGTGCTCTAATTTTCCACTTATTTTCCTAAAACTTGTGCAAATGCAATCTCCAAATCACCATCAGCTGGCTTACAACAAGAAGCCAGAAAGACAAACACCACCTTGGAGAAAAAAGTCCAAAGACCAAACCACACCAAACTTAAAAACAAACCCAAACAAGAAAAAAAAAGCAAACCATACTAAAGGGAATCTGATAAAGGTCTGTACTTTTGTGTTGATTCCAGTTAAAATCTGGCTAGACTAATGATTTTTCAACAAAACTGAAAATTATAGTCACCTTCTAAATATTTTGAAATAACTATGGATAGGAAGGAAATTTCAGACTTCTATGATTCTTTAGTCACTAATATTATTACATGCACTTTCTGTATGACACCAGGTAAAAGAAGTGAGTATTCACATTGCAGAAGTTCCATATCAATCAAAACCACTATTAAAAATACATTAGGAAACAAATAAGTAGTTTCTCACCATTCATTTTCCAAATGTACGTAGCTTTGGCACAATTGCAGATATTAGTGTGGATCTGCAAACCCCTTTGCTCAGCAAAGAACAGCTCAATAATATATGATTTCTTTTGTCTGTAGCTTTATTGCAAAAGGTGAACTCAACCTCTGCCCAGTTCAGATCCTGGCTGTACTACCAGACCATGCACCTTGTTCTGATTAGTCTCCCAAAGTCCTAGTTTGACATCCAGTTGGTTCAGCTTAAATCTGAAAATGGTCTGAGGTCAGGCCTTTGGCTGTTGTAAGGTGCCTATCAGCAATCTGAAGGGGATATCCCCAGGATATTAAATCTATTGACCTATTGACACCAAATCTCTGATGGTTGAAAAGAGCTGTCAGTCACAAGCAGTGGAGCCTCTGCTAAGCAGGATGTGAAGTAAAACGAGCACGTTTTTGGATTATTTCCTAACAGTATCCCTGTTCATATTTTTTCCTTGACCTTGAGCATCAGTAGATTCTTATGATTAAGGGTCTGTGAGTAAAAGGCAGAGTCATCAGTTCAGAACACAAGGGAAAATGAAGTTTAAACATTAACTTCATTCTTCAAAAGTTAAATAATGCTTCTGGCATCAACAAGTTCCAAGCAAGATTCTGCTTCTTCTATTCACATTCCTTCCCATCCTTGTCCTGTTAATGAAGAGTACATACCCAAAGTGTCTGGGCTGGTGTTATCACACAGAATATGTCACCTTCAATCCTCCTTTGTCTGTTATCTAAGCATATATGCCACTGGGCAGAACAACTCTTACACCACTTCCCTCCCCCCTGCCCCTTCTACATCTGTACAGGACTGACAAAGAAAATTCTGTATATTACATAAAAACCCACTGAGAGCATTGCAGGCAAGACAATGGAGAAGGGACGAGGACCTGGTCAAAAGAAAATGTAGAGAAGGCAAAATATTTCATCTGCACTCTAAAATCCAGAAAGTTAACTCAGATAAAATTGATTCCAGAGCAGTACGCATTCAATTCCAGCAATATCTATTGCCATATGGGACTTTTAAATACTTGGTTTGGAAAGGAAAGAAAAGAACACAAGGTAGCCTAGTTAAAAATGCACCAGAAGTATGAAGACAGCAGCCCAGTCTGTTACTTGATATTCAAACCTTCTCAAAACTTTCCTGGGATTTTTTTCCTTTTCTTCTTGGGGATTCTATACCGCTATGATCAAACACTCGACAGCCATTTTCAAGTAATTTTACATGATTTCCATCCTGAAGAAATATTAAACATAAAATTCCAAGAAACCAGTCAGACTCTCTGCATTTTGCTATTTTCCTCAGCATAAATACCCTAACCAGTGCCCCTAAGCATAGTACAATATCATCCTATTTTTCCATATTTTCTTTTCCTCATAGAAAATTCAAAGCTTTTATATTTTTTCATGTTTGTTATACATTTTGATCAAATATCTCTTGAATATGTAGAAGGGAACAATGAGCAACAATATTTTGGACTGTAGCTGGCAATGAGTGCTCGGGTACATCTACCTATCCTGTGATGCATTTAAATTCTCTTCTTGAACACCTTAGGATAAATAAGATTTTTAGCACTACGTCTAAAGTTAAAAAATATACAAATAAAGTAAATGTACATTAAAAAGTAGAGTACAACCGTGAAATAACAAAATACATTTAAAAAGAGGAGGCAATATAGTGTAACTGCAAATGATTCATCTTAATGGCACAACAAGAAGAAAAACATACATGAATTTGGCATCACTGTCAGCATCACAATTGTTCTGGTGAGGAAGGGGGGAGAGAAAGAGACTGACTTGAGATGGCTAAGAGCTGCCTATTAGCAGGGAAGCAAGTACTCTCCTTTGTAAAAGTTGCCTTTTTCTAACATTTTTTGGGGCTTTTCAGCTGATAAATGTAAATATTAATCATTGTCTTGAAAACTATTACACTAAATTTCTGTTTCGCTTACATCCCAGAGTGATACACTTCTACAGAAACAATTGCACCCTGCTCATTAATTTTGAAGCCATTCTGCAGTGATTAACATGTGAAGTCTGCCAAAGAATTTTCAAGGTTGTTTTTGCACTTTTCTGTGTCTGCAGCTCAGATCACTGGGAAGTGCTGTAGCTCCAAACAAACTTAAACATCTTTATCATTCTTTAAACCCATTGCAAAAATATTTCTTAAATATATATAAGCATGTCTCATATAAAGAATAGAAAATCCGTGCCTCTTCATTTCAGAGGATACATTACTATCTCAGGACCTTTTAAAGGTGACCTACAAATAATTTACCAGGAGTTAGTTTTATAAAGCATATACTTCATGATGAATGAAGGAAGAATGCCAAAAAAGTTTGTTTTATTCTTGTTACTTGAGAGAGGTTTAGGGGATTTTTTTTTTGAGATATTTTGAAATTTCAGTTTGGTTTTCCTGCATTTTAATCACTGAACTGGTTAATGATTAAAAAATGCACAACATGATTGAAGAGGATGGGGAAAGAAGAAAGATTTTCAACTTATCCTCTCCGAAAGGTTATACTACTATACCACAGTACAGCTCAGTAGTGTTAACAAAAGAAAAATACAAAATGTACCATGAATTACCACTAAAACTCCTTTACTTTCCTTGATTCATTCCTCACTTTATCTTTTTGACTGTTATGATATCATAATTTCACCAGCAATTCAGGCATAGATCATAGTAAATGGATTTAGATATGGAACAGGAAAGAGAAGGAACAAAAAAGGGGGTGGGGGTATGAACCCAACCCACAACTGTCAAGCCTTCCTTCATTTAATAAAATATCAAATATATTATCTATACTCACATTCACTTTTTCTTTGTTTATGTTTAAATCACTCTTTCAACACCCCTGCCCCCCAAACCCTCCTAACAGATGGAGATAGGATCTCAGGAAGTTCAGTTCTAAGGACTCTTTTAACCAATAGCCCTTCTTTCTGATTCTAAATGGACTGAATAATCCTAGCACTGATTTGCAACAGCAAAAGATGTGACAAATCATATTCAATCCTGTTTAAATGAGCATCTTATGCATGATATGCAAGAGAGTCACCTTGCTCCTTTACAGCAACACCTGGAGCAGGTATGAAGGCAGCATGCTTGGACACTGGCAAGGAAGGAGAATCTTGTGTTCTTTTATGAGTCCCCCATCTGTCCATCTTGGAAGCAGCAGCACAGAATGTTTGGCATGGACTCCAGCTCAAGGACTGCACTGAGGATGTCCTGCTCAGCCAACCAAGAGGGCTTTTTTTGTGTGCTTACCCCATGTCTGGCCTGAATATCTAGCAGCCACTAGCTCCATAACCAGTTCCTAATTAGGATGGTGCACTTATGGACTAAAGGACAATAATGGTGAGATAGGGAAGCAAGGTAAGCACTAACCAGAGATGTCATGAGACTTAGAGAAATGCAGCAGGAGATTAATGTCATTCTTGTTGCTTGTTTTCACTGTTGTAGAAAATCTTTTTGTAGTATATCTAAAACTAAGTTAATCGTGTTTTTAAGGCTTTGCAGATAAAGGTCCACAGCCCTGAAAAATACTACAGCTCTGGATGAAGATGGCTGGGCAAAGCTGTGTGAAGCTGTTTTGTATAAACTCACACCCGTAATCGTCCAGCTCTGTGCTGGTGCCACCTGATGTGTAAATGCTGCAGGTCCCTTCTGCTTGCCTCCCTCAGTGCTTTGAACAAATCAGAATGCAGGCATATATTGCTGGACTGTTTGAGTTTTATGCTATTGCTTTATCCCCAAGTACCACCTACAAACCTCTCTAGCTGGAAACTATCAGCATCAATAGATTAGAAAGAGCTGCCTCCTCCATGCTACTAATCTCTTTGGAGAGAGAAGAGGTTGATTTTAATTTCTTGGATTATTTTCATCATCTTTCATATTAAAAGAGGGAAATAGGAAGAGAGGGAGAGAAGGAAGGCAGCTCAGCCCTCTGACCACCTCCCAAGCACCCTTGGTTCATAAGGATGTGCCACAGTCTGCAGTGGGAAGCCTAGGGATTTACACCACTACAGAAGGGAACTGAGCTCCTCCAGTCATGAAGACAGATATTTCTAATGGCAGCCTTTCTGGGTTCTCAGACCTTAAGTTTCTGTTAGGAAAGGTTTGCCCCACAAAGGGTAAGGGTGAGGAGGACAGCACAGCATTACCCACATTTCTGTCAGCTGCTGACCTTCCCCTCTCACACATCCTCCTGAAGAGGGGCACAACCACAGTGGTGCTCCATTTGCTCCGAGCTTTACTCTGCTCCTTCTCCACCCTACCAGGCTGTTTGGGGTTGCTCACTGGAGCCATCTTGAGTGTATTTGCCACCAGCTGCTTCCCACAACCTCGCTGCTCCCCTACCCACCTCCAGAGTGTTGCACCACACTGCAGGAGCCCGCAGTGCCATTTGCCAACACCATCTGCCAGACCTCCTGAGCCAAGATTACCTCCTCCCAAACCCACACCATTTCTATCAGGGTTTCAAAGCCTGCAAACAAGGGGTCACAATCTGAAAAGAAGGGCTCAAAAAATCTGAAGCTGCTGTTCTTACTCTCAGCATCTTTTCCTTCCCCTTCCAGCAGACAAACATCATCCTTAGCTTGCAGTAGTTGTCCCAGGAGAAAAAGAAGATTCCAGAACAATTTTTGACTGCTGTTTTATGCACGTGAGCAGCTGCATCAAAACTGTGAGGAGATAATCCTGATAATGTCTTCTCTATCTCCAGACTGTCTCAGTCTAAAGATCTGAAACTAAAGAGCCAGATGGTGCTCATGTACACTTATCCTTGAATTCTAGTTTCAATCTCCCTCTCAGAAAGCCTTTTAATAATAGAATTTAGAAATGGCCACATCTCATGCTTGCGAGGTGCTTACCACACCCTGTGCATTTTTAACTTCCAGAAACTTCTTTTTCACATAGTTTTTCCTTTCATTTCTGACGTATCTGAATTGGACTGACCTATCCCAGCAGTAATGAAGAATGTTATTCTTGCTCTGTTGCTACTCCCTCTGATGAAAAACCAGTGTGTGCAGCCTCAGGCTTCGCCAGTTTGTTCCTCTGGGCCCCCCTCCTACCCTGGGCAAGGACAGGGGTCCTGCTACAGCTGCCCTGGGAGCAAGGGCAGAGTGCTGACTCCATTTGTGAGCAGGACGCCCATGAGAGCTAAGGCTCCGCTAAGAAAGAAAGTCAGGTTATTACACTGAAACCGTGGAGTATTGCTTTCACATTCAGTTCAAACAGAGCTAAATATGCAGGGTAATTTTTCCTTTGTAAGCCATGTTTTTCCAGGGGTTTTGCTCTGGTTTGGGAGAAAAAGGAGAGGAGAGCAGAATCCCTGAGTTCTACTTCTGCTTTTGACTCTCAGCCAGATGTATGATTTTCTCAGTTTCCTCAGTCAAGGCATTCCTCAGTTTACCAATTTGCAAAATGGATACAACAGTGGCATATCCACAGGAATTCAGAGAACAAAAGCAGCTGTTTGCAAAAGACTTCAACACTGGCAAAAATAAAAAGCAGATAACTTATTCTTTCAAATTAAAAGTGGGATAGATTATTCACGTATCTATACATAAACTCAAGCCATGAATCTGCTTGTAAGTGAACCACTCCTACGTGAACCCTGCACTCTGTTTATAAGGCACATTGTTTCCTTTATAAAGCCCACAGAAGTCAGACTTTGATTTGAATATAATAAAATTGCAGAAACAGCAGAAGCTGGCCATGTAACTCCTTTTTTAATGAATACCTAAAGTAACAGTCCTCTAAGCCATTGTGTCATCTTTCAACTCCTGTCCCTCCCTCCCCCTTTCTGCACCAAACTCGAGGAAAAGAAAAACTGATTGGCAGGTACTGTAGCTGGCGTGAATAACCACGACTATATATCTTGTCAAAAATCAGCATGTACTTTAAAAAAGAAGAAAGTAAAATATGAAGATAAGAGGAATAATCTGAGGCTCTCCCATATTCTCATTCAAATTTTTCTATTTAGATTTCACTATATTTCCTTTTTTAACCTTCTCCTGCAGGTCTTTATATATAGGACAAAAAAATCCACTTCTGTCATTTAAAGCATGATGAAAGTACCAAAGGAAAATCTATTTTCAGCTGTTTCTCGTTAGAGCACTTTTTTGCCACTGTGATGAAAGTCGATGCAAAGAAAGAAAGACGAGTCACTGATGAAGATGAAGAAGCATTTCTGATCAGCCATCTGTTCAACCAATTAAAACCCCTCGCAAATAAAGTTGTGTATACTTATATAGCTAACCCATAAAGATATCCACATCTATGTGTACACTGGCATGGGAACACGTTCATATAAATACCATGGAAAGTCTCCTTTGCATACACTGGGCTCTGCTTACATGCTGAGCGTAGCTAATTAAATACACACATAGAGAAACACTGAAAATGTGAAATAGACTTTGGCCCTGCTGGGGAACAAAGCCTTCTCTATTAACATCCCTTTCTCTTAATGGTCCTTATGCAGTAAAAATAAAGTCCAAACACTATAATTTCACTCCCAGAAAAGTTACAAATACTGTAGGTATCTTTAGAAACAGCTGCAAAAGTGGATTCACTTCTGACAAGATTGGTGTTAATTACCAGTAAGGACTTCAGTATAATACTATTTAAATCATTTTAAATTATCCCTCTCAAAAATTAATTTTTCATCAAAGATTACACAAAAAAATCATGATATCATCTCTGCAGCTGCGATTTAGTAATAATTTCATCTATTATTACCAATGTCAGTTAGATAAAAGAAAAATGGCATCCTACTGTGCTGATTCCAGCATAGGCCATATATAGAAATTTTTAACTATCACTTATAATCGCCTTGATGAGCTTAAACCTCCTCTCAATTAACACCCTAAATGACACTGAGACATCTTAATGGAGGATGTAAGTAAAGGAAAAAGACTTTAATCAAAGAATAAAAAGAGAAGTGCCAAGCAAAAGGAGGAAGTCTGGTGCACCTCTCAGTGTCCAATCTCACTGGGGTCCTTTATCTTGTCCTGAACTCCTTGTCATCTTTTCATTGCAACTGTAACTTCACAGCAGCCCTAAGGGGGAAAAATAAAAAAAAAAAAAAGGGGTACATATTCTTATCTGCAGTTCCCATCCTCATCTTAGAAAGAAAGTGGGGGTTTACGCTGAACAGGCAAGCACAGATCAAATGAAACTGAAGAGACTGTGAAAAATAAAACAATTTCCTCTTACAATGAGGTTTACTCCATTTTGGCTATTACTTCAACAGTGGTTCAGGACAAATCTTAAAGTCTGGAATAGAGTGATTCCCACACTATTCAATAAACCTTGAATGAGTGTGTTCTCATCCTAACATCCCAACCTCAAGAAAAGTTCTGCTTTCACAGCCTGCAGGTAATTACACTTCCAAAGATCTCATCTGCCAGACAAGCACGTAAATATTTGCTTAAATGGCACCTGCAGTCGACATTATTAAGGGCATTTTTGTCTCCTTTAGCATATCTCTAAAACTCACAATACAAGCATTTAAATGCATACACGTACTGTGTGGCTGTGATAGCACTCTTCAAATTTCAGGAAGGCTGAGAAATAAATCTCTATCTGGTATTCCCCAAACTTGTGAACTCAACTTTCCAGCCTTCAGAGTAAGCATGCAGATGTAGTGAGCTGATAATCTTCAGCTACTGCCTGCGGAGTGCTGGTGCAAAACTCCTGGGGGATGGCTACAGCCTGGCACTGCTGTTTTGGGATGCACATTGCTGAAGGTACAGGCAGAGTGGGGTTTTGCCCTGGCAGATGAATCAGGGACAATCTGCCAGCTCTGATAGGGAAAAAGGGCTTTGGGAAGTGTGATCATAAATTATCTTTGAGGTGCTCTGAGTGCCTGGGAACCAAGTCTCTGCTGTACCAGCTAATGGGGCCATGAGGTTTGAAAGTATCTAAACAACACATAGAAGTTCATATATATATATATACACATACATATATGTATATATATAGTTTCACTGCCTAATATTTTTTCAGCTAATTCACTCATACTGAGAACCAAATTAATATTTCTGTATGCATTAATAGTAAAAAAAAAAAATCCAATTAAAATAAGCCATGGTATTTCATTTCTTTCAAGTGTTTTTTGCCCATTACAGCTTCACAAACTGTTAGCCACAAATTACACCAGTTAAGGATTCAGGTTATTTTGATTAACAAATAATTTGCAAATGGATTTTGTTTTTATTTTTCAAAGGTATTTGTTGAATAGTTCATCCAACCATTTCAGCTTGTGGGTTGTTTGCTTCAGCTTTTCATTAGCCACTCCTATTCTCTAAGCATATGATATTTATGACACACAAAGTACTGTTAAAAGGGCCCTTCAGGTAAACCTAAGAAATATCCCAACCTCTGCCCCATAACAGGCACAGAATCCACTAAATCCAGTCACTGCTGTTACAAAGAAACTGATCAGATTCTCCTGTGCTGGGTGATTTTAGAGGGATGAATATTACACAGCAGCTAATAATGAGCAATGGACTGCTTATTGTTAGGGAGAAAATTGATGATGTGCAGTGAATCATGGAATCATAGAACACCCTGAGTTCAAAAATACCCACAAGGATCATCAATTCCAGCTCCTGGCCCTGCTCAGCACCGTCCCCAAGAGTCACCCCATGTGCCCAAGAATAGAGACCAAACAATTCTCGAGCTCTGTCAGCCTTGGTGCTGTGACCTCTTCCCTGGGGAGCCTGCTCAGTGCCCAGCCAGGGTGGAAAACCTTTTCCTGATATCCAACCCCAACGTCCCCTGACCCAGCTCCAGGCCATTCCCACGGGAGCTCTCACTGGTGAGCACAGGGAAGAGATCAGTGCAATGAATGAGTCGCTCACAATGCAGCTGGAGACTGCTGGGGTCTCCCCTCAGCCCCCTTTCTGGCCAGGCTGAACAGAAGAAGGGACCTCAGCCTCTCCTCATGTTGTATCACAAATATCACCCTGCCACGGGGCACCTCTCTGAATATTTCCTGCTGAAGGCCTTCTCGTGACTCACAAAAGAAACAACCTTCCAGCATTTATTCTCCAAACTGGTTTTTATTTCAGGTTTCTTTTACCCCAATTTGGACTTCTAGCCAAACGTATTTTTTTCACAAACTAAAATTTAAGGTGGTTTTATTTGGCATATATAACATACAAGGTAGCAGTGAAGCAATGCAAGCAATTAAAAAAAATTCCAAAGTGTTCACTGATCTGAAAGTTGACAGTTTATTAAAAAAAAAAAAAAAAAAAGCTAATAGCTTTCAAAAAAAAAAAACCAAAAAAGAACTTGCATCAGTTTCTTCAAGGAACCAGTCTGCTGCTAAATACTGAGCACCCCATCTAAAAGACAACTCCTTGTGTGATCAAGGAAATGCTTATTTTCTTATCCAGCAGAACTCCAAGTACACTGCTTTTAACTTGGGCTCCATTTCACTGTTTTACCAGTATGATAAGCATTTCTGTTGATTACAAGCCTGGAAAAAAAAAAAAAAAAAAGCCTTTTCTGATCAAAATGGCTGTGGCAACAAGGAGCCTAAGGCAGACTTGGTAATGCTGATATCAAAAGGAAGGCCTTTTCCTGGAATTGGGTTTGAGCTGCCTCAGCAAGTGACTCTCACAAACTGCATCTCTTCAGAGGAATGGGAGAGTGCCAGTCAAGCCACACTGTGAAATACTTTCAAGTGCAGACAAGCCTCAGAGCTCTGATATTCAGAATCAGCTAAACAAATGCATGCTTCAGTGTGGATGGACATTCCTGAACTGGTTAATCATTTTGTCACCTCGCCAGCATGATGAAGTTTGGCCAGATAGTTAAATCAGTCTAATACTAAGGAAAACAAAATAGAATTTTTCCAATCATTTCTTCTGCTCTCAGCTATACACTGCTGCTTCTTGCTCTGCAGAGACACTGAGTGTTCACCTGATCTCTAAGCTAACCAATTTATTTCACTAAACTGGCAGAAAATGCTGCATTGGTATTTGCTGCATTCATTTTCTCTCTGTTTAGTAAGCTGAAGCAGCTTGCTGGGGCATCAAACAACTTCCAGAGCCAGCATGAGAAGGAGGGAGGAAGGAAAGTTGTTTCTTCTCTGTACCAGCAGGATTTTAGGATTGTCCTCTGGGGAAATCAAGCCTTTAAACACTGTTATGTCACTGTACTTGGAGTAATCACTTTGGCCATTCCAGAGCTATTGTTCTGACCAAAACACAGGGATCTCTGGTAAGAATAAATGACAAGACTTGCACAAATACAGTTGGTTTGGTTTTTTTGGGGGTGGAATAAATTACACAGAGACATACACCAGCCTGGCAGTTGATTAAGGTTGTGAAGAAGACAAAGAGGAAGCAAACCACACTTTCCTCTCCTAACCAGCACTGCTATGGCTGCAAGTCCCCTGGTGTATATGCAATTTTATCTACAAAAGACTGCTTCTGCTCTATACTTATCTTGTTCAGAAAGTTGTAGCAGTTTATCAGCTTTTTGTACCAGTGTAAACTTAGCTTCCAGTGGAAGTGTCTGACAGTCCAGCTGTATCACAAGCCCTTTCTAGCTAGAATATGGTCATAACAGAAACCTTTTGGCTTTTGATTACAAAGAAAGCCTATATTTCAGTGGATGTCCTGCCAGGAAGCTGCACAGCTGCTATTTTTGCTTCTTCAGTCACCACATTTCCAAACAAAAAAGAAATTCTCTGTGTGCCGTGAATAACAATAAAAAAAAATCTATTCAAAATTACTCTACTGCATTTGTATCCTTTTATTTCTTTGCACACAATATAGGAGTTCACTGTAAAATTCCCAACATTCTGCAGTTGCTTGAGAGCCAGGACAGCTCTCAAGCCAGGTCTAAATTATAAAGTGTTGTTGACAAAGCTGCTTCAGTCACAAGCATTAAAAAAATCACACCCTTAATTGATATAGATTTGCAAGCAACACCCTCTGTATATCAAGAATCCCCTTGCTGGCATGGCTTATGCCACTCAAGAAGGTAGTTGAAGAAAAAAGCCTCCTTTTGCCAATGTGGATTTGTCCTCTGGTACAATTAAGCCAACAAAGCCTGTGTGTCATGGACCAGTGATTCCCAAATTTTCTGTAATAACCCTTGCTTGACAAAACTGGCTGTGTGTGGCACCTCCCTAGAACCATGTCCCTTCCCCCAAACCGAGCTTTAGTTCCACCTAGTGTCCCTCTTCCTATCCCTGAGACACTTTTTCTCTGCCCCCACTCTTTCCCTCCCACCTCATGTGTCCCCTCCTCCTTATGGGACCATTTCTGACTAGAATAGCAGACCCTGCTGAAATGAAAATGAAATTAAAGCATTTTACCCTTTAGTTCCATCATTCTCACCACTGTGGAGTTTAATAAGGACCTTTGGAGATCAACAAGTCCAACCCCATGGTCAAAGCAGAGCCAACTGGAGCAGGTTGCTCAGGGCCTTGGCCAGTCAGGCTTGGAGTATTTTCAGAGATGGACACAATGAGGAAATCCATGCTAGAACCTGCCCCATTTAAACTATTCCCCTATGGAAAACATCTCAAAGTCTGCACAGACTCCACCAGGTTTTTCTCATTTAGCTCCAATATCCTATAACTGGCAGAAAGGCAATTAAAGATAAAGCAGATATTTAAAACTCAGGCATTGTTTGGGGAGCTAAAGTTGATTGATTTTCTGTAGTTTCTCTATCTTTCTACCTTTTTTTGAGAAATTGGAGGCGAGTGTCCTCTGTTTCTTTGTACTGAAATTGTTACCTGACCCCTGATAATTCTGAATCCACTGATACTTCAGGGTGCATGAATGTGTCTAGCAGGAAGGGCTGACTCTTGTTTTGCATTTGACATAGAGTCATGTACTTCTAAAAAAACAGAGGGAGGTAATTTCTGTTCTATATATTAGATTGAAAAACATACCTATCACTTAGAAGTACAAGGAAATCAGTATGAAATACCCAGAGCTGTCTCCAGGTTGTAGATGTGCCCATCCCCTCCTCCCTCTCCTCTCTTCAGCTTATTCTCAACGAGGTATTTTGCCATACAGACCCTGAGACACTTTAGTTCATTTAACTGAAGATTTAATCTAGCAGAATGGAATCCCCCTCCACTATGTGGCATGCTTGGGTGGATCTATGGCTAACTGGACAGGTGCAAGGATGAATTATAATACACCATTATGTTAGCAACTGCTGCCTCCATATATAACTTTCAGAAGGAGATTCTGGCCTATAAAGTTGCTTCATTTACTTTGGAGCTATACACGGTACTTCACTGATGTCCACTGAGGTGCATTACTAAAAAAAAATAAAATTAATTTAAAGCCAAATTAAAATAAAACCAAGCTCTGCAGAGGTAATCATACAAGAAAAACATTATAGTTTGTTTTCTGGATCTATGTCTTCAATCTTAGAAAAAGATGTATAGGAAATATAATTTAACAAAAATATTATCTTAATATTTATATGAGGAATTGACTGAGCAACTATAACCCAAACCCTAGCATCAGAAGCATTATTTGGGAAAGAAAAATGTGCTTGATTTCTTCTTCAAAATTAATTAAATTATGTGAAATCATCTCTCTCTTATTAATGCCAAAATATTGTAGTAAATAAGTGAGAGCATATCTTTAATAGAGATGAGATTTTTTTTTTCAGGAGAGCACAAAGGTCTGTGTAGATGATGCAATTTCTATTCTTGAAAATCAGCTCCATCAGAGTTGAAACAGAGCAAGCACTTAACACATAAAAAAGGAGGGTTCTAAGTGAAGGAAAAGATTGTACCCAATTGAAATTTCAGGGAATGTAAGTAGGGAGAATGCAATCTCCCAGTCAGAAATTGATTAAGATACCACTCTTTAGGCTGGGAGATCTTTAGTTTTTGTAAGTGGACAGGACCAAGTTAACATTTCATTCAAGAAGTGCTGCACTGACAACAGTACAGCCTTCCCAGCAAGGAGGGACAGCTATGCAGGGGAAGTATGCAGCTGAAATCCTGATTCCACACAAATTCAAGTCCTGTATTCTCACTCTGTCTTTCCTCTAGAGCTCTTTCTTTCCTTGAAACATAAATGTAGAAAGAAGTAAGGCAAGAACGGAAAGTATCTAGTAAAGAACAAATCTATATCTACAAGATTCCTGAAAAAAGCATGAGTTTCCTATGCAGAGTGCATTAGTAATTATTAAATGGTAACACCATTTTTGTCTTTATAATATTTTTCTCTGTCCATTACTCATGCTCTGATAGTCTATTTTTTTTTATTTGAAATTCTCAGTAGCAGTTGAAAACTGCAAAACTCAGCTGAAGAAAATGGTGAAATAGGTTCAGAATCACTTGGGACATATTCTGGAGTCTAAGTCTGAACTCTAGTTTGTCATTAGGGTCATACCATAGCAACCCCCAAAAGATCCTAATTCATACCACAAGCTTTGGCCCCTAAAGCTACATACACATGGCACTCTCCACCTCCATTGAAAAATGGTAAGACCAAAAAAAAGGGAAAAAATTGAAAAAAACCACGGTTTTAGCTATAGTGTCTCAGCAAGGTTGTTGATAACGCATCACCAAACTGCTCTCTGCAAACATAAAAACACTGCAAAAGCAGCCTTAGGGCAGCTGCTTCCCCAGGAGCTGCAGGGGACTCTGTCCAGGGCATGTCTGTGTGTCCTCTGTGCCCTCTCAAAGCCTTTTGTGAGAGATGGGCACTCATTTAGCAGAAAGACATGCCAGCACCAGATCAGTGCAAACTGTGCTGCTTTCCAATCATTTTAATGCTGGATCATGATTGAGTAAGACATTAGGTGGACTGCAAATTATCCAGCACTGCCCTACAGTTAAGCTTTAATTAGTTAAGGCAGCACAGAGCCTCCCTGGAACAATATGCTTGTATTTCTTAGAAATGCAGACATGCTTTTGTAGAAAAATGAACTAAGAATAGCTACTTATTATATGCAAGGTAAAGGTGGGAGGAATTAGGACACGAAATCTTCAACAGAAAGCTCGTGAGCTTTCTTTTCTGGGTGGTGTTTGAAATGAAATTACTCCCTGAAGAACAGCAACAACTAACAGTCCAGATAGAGTAGCAAAAGTGGCAGGAGGGGCTGTACCCTACACAGCACAAGTGGAGTGTGTGCAACAGGAAGGAAGAAAAGGATTAAAATTGCTCATGTTTGACCATTTCCTGCCCCTGCCACTGATGATGCTCTGTGAGATCTT
The DNA here is from genome assembly GCA_013400775.1 of Chaetops frenatus. Taxonomy (NCBI): domain Eukaryota; kingdom Metazoa; phylum Chordata; class Aves; order Passeriformes; family Picathartidae; genus Chaetops; species Chaetops frenatus. The sequence goes on from VZTR01003665.1 coordinate 244,694, forward strand.
TGGTGATGCCCTTCACTCCCCACCCAAACTGAAAATACGTGTGCCAGAAAGGCACTGTGTGCTTTAACTACCTGCAAACCATTTTGATCTTCAGATTAAAAAGCCAGAAAAGAAACTGAATCTCAAGGCTGAATGCAGGAGGAAAGACTGGGATGAAAAAGTCCAAAATGTAAAGACTGTCTTGCTAAATTATGGGTTTGTCTCCTGCAGCCAATTGGCTGTGGTGACATGGCCCTGCATCAGAAAGGGAGCAGTGCATAAAAAATGTTGATTAATAATGTTATGGCATTAAGTGGTAAGACAGTCCTACAGCAAAATATTGTATTAAGTTTCTATATTGGAATTTGAAGTCTATGGATGTGAAGAAGAGAACAATTTCAAATGAACAGCAGAGTTTGTCCTAAGTATAGTCACTTCAGTTAAAAAATGAATGGGTTTGAAGACATGTGTTGGAGAATAGTTAAAAATTACTGGAGTACTCTTCAGATTATTGAAGCAATCTAGGAAATCTAAATTGGTCTGCAGTACCCATGCCCAGAGCACCCTATTCACTTCCAAAATGAAGTGCTCTTATCAAGAAAAAAAAAAAGAAAAAAAAAAGGGAAGCATTGCATTTGGAAAGGATGGAGCACTTCCATTTTTTACTTTTTTTTCTTTATTTTAAGCAAATATTTCTTTTTGGAAGGAAATAGAAAAGCATTTTATCACTGTAGGCAAACTCACAAATTATTTTAAAATTAAGCCTTATTTAAAACAAAAGGAGAATAATTAAAATAATACTGACAGCCTCCTGCCTTGAAACACAGTAAAAGTGAAAGGGAAATAAAGAAAAAAGTAGGTGAGAGAAGAAAAAATCCATACCTTCAAGGGAGCAAAAAGAATCGTAGGGACATCTCTGACCTGGTCTGTGTGCTTTGCAGAGATCCACAAATCAATACACTGCTGGAGCAATAGGGTGGTCTTGGGAATAGACCATGGTGACCCTATCTCCTCACCTTTGGCTGCACGAACTTCCTTCACAGCACAGAAAAATGCCTCTCCTCCTTCCTGCTTGTATCTCAGTGACTGCTCCCTCAACAGCTGCACTTGCTCAGGACTCCTTAACAACTCTTTCCGTATGGATTTTTCTTTCTTTGGTGAGAGACATCTTGCATGGGCCGATTCTAAAGATGTTGTTGTGATTTAGTCAGGGTTAAAGCTCCAGATCATCAGTGTGTAGGACTAGGGGGAATTTCAGCTTTCATTTAACATGAGAGAGTGTTTCCCAGCCCCTATAGCTGGTGATAAAAACTTGGAAATGTGTCCCCGGAAAACTATAGACTCCAAATCCCAGCAGGCATACAGAAAGATTTTTCCTTTCTCACCGCTCCTCATGCAAGCCAAATTATTTTTAAAGTTCAGTATTTAGAAACCATCCTTGCAACTGTGGAACATTTGGGTCTGGCAATCTCCCTTTGCTCTGCCTCCATCCTGGTGTGGAGCAAATCTGAATCCTCACCAGCTAAGATTAAAGCAAGAACCAGGACAGGGGCTGTGGGCAGACCAAAGCCAGACTGGAGAGAAGTGAGGTGAGGCTGGAGCAGGGAGTTTGGGCTGGCTGAGCATGGAGGCAGAGGCGCTGCCTCTCCTGGAGGGTGAGGTTGCAGGCTGGCAGCGCCGGGAGAACCCCGGTGAGGGTTGGTGTCTGTGGGACCCAGGAACCAGGCAGGCCCCACTCTGAGGAAAGGAGCAGAGTCAGCTTCGCTGCCAACAGAATTAGGGCTCCCTTCCAGCATCCAGAAACGTACAGGCTTTTATGTATCTGCCACATGGCTCTGCTGTGCAGCAGCACATGTGTTGTGGCTGCGCAGCGCTGAGTGAAAAGAGCACCCAAATCAAGGGGTGTTGTGGGAGGGGAGGTGGCACTGGGTGGTACTGGGCAGATGGATGGTGGTACCTGAGGCTGGGGAAGAAAGCTGAAAACGCTCTACTTCTGCCAGCCAAAGAAAAGATTTGCACCTGATTGATTGCATGGAAGAGCAGGAGACCCATTACCAACACTGACCGAAGATGCGAGGGAAGATCTAGCCTTTATTTCCTCTCCCTGATTTTGGTATTGTCAGCGTGTGCCCTGGTGGTGCTGTATGAGGTACAGAAGTCTTCGTGGAGACCAGACTCCATGGAACCAGGCAACAAAACCATAAGAAATAATCATAAAGACCTTATATTGAAATCTGACAAGAGGGGCGAAGGGTAGAAGGAACGAAACATTTTAATTCCAGTCCCAGGTTCCCAAAGTGCCACTCCAGTGGCTTAACTATAAAAGACATCCCTCCTCCTATGGCATAAGTTAACAGGGGTGCAACCATTAAAAAATCTGGCCCTGTTTTAATGCTCTTCTGAAAACAGGCCACAATATAATTTTCAGCATACATTTGTGTTTAAGAGGAAAAATTCCTCAAGAGTGGACACTCTTGACAAACACGCCTATGGTTCATGAATAATCTTGAAAAACATGGAGGCAATTTAGGGAGAGTCAGCTCCGAATGCAAAAGAAGGTTTTCCTTGCCTTGACCAGAGCCAGTATTTGCTGAGCAGAGAAGCAGGTGACACAAGACAATCTGCATGCAGCTGAAGGCTGATGGAAGGCTTGTTTGTGCTCAGCAAGCTAGAGAAGTTGTTCGGGAACGGTTACGTAAAGATTAGCCCTGTAACGCTGCCAAATACTTTGTGTTATTATGTGCTGTGTTTGTGCCAGGCAGCCCCACATGTCAGAGCTGCCTCACAGGGCAGTTTTAACATGCACACCCACATTTTCAGAGTGCTGGGAAGAATAAAGAAGCCGCGGAGGAACCAACTCTGACCTCATTCGCATGGCTGCCGCCGCCGATTCCCGTCAGCTTGCCTGAGTGCAGCCAGTGCAGAGCCGCAAAGGCACATCCACCGCTTTTTGGAGATGCTGTCCTCGCCTCCCCTCCTCCTCCTGACCCATCATGCTTCCTCAGAGAATCCCAGCTGCGTGGATAAAAAAAAAAAAAAAAAAGTAGCAACTCAGCCATGTGGGAGCATGCAAATTTAATGTCGGCTAAAGATGAAGGCTGTCTGAGTAACACAAGGGTTGGAGTTATACGGGTCATAAGTCTAGGGAGAAAGGAGCTCACGGTGTTTCTTTTCTTTTCTGCCCTGCTCAGTTTTCTTCACAAAAGTTCATTAAGCAATGATTCTTTCCCCTTTAAACATTTATGAATGAATGATGTGCTCATGAAAATGAGAGATCAAAAAGCCCTGGCCATGGTCAGGCTCAGCACAGTCTGGCACTCTTCAACCTTCCCCTCGTGCCTTCCTCCCCCACCATGCTTCCAGCCTGACCCAAAGCACTACTCCCCAGGATATCTACAACCCCACAGAGGGAGAGCTTTATTAACCTTGTGTACAGGTCTTGTATGTGTGAGACTTACCTGTCCTGGCAGGGTGTGGACATGGAGCCAAAGATCTAGAGGAAAACATTATTTCATTGGTCCAGAAAACTCCTTTGATCTGCACTGTGCAGGTCTCAGTTACAAGGATGCCATAGCCATAAAGAAAAATCAGAATCTGTCTGGAAATAAAGAGGTCTATTATTTCAACTAGTATCGAAAGTGGCACTGTCCTCTTCCAAGTCCTGGATATAGCTACATCAGTGTAGTTTGCCCTGTAAGAAAGGAGCAATAAATAACCAACAGTAATGACAAAGTTTTATACAGCCCTTATTATGGGCAATACTTTACAAGTTACAAAACTAATCTTAATTTCTCAATCATATTCTGTATCTCCATAGATTCATTTTCCATTTTTAATTTTTTTTTGTTTGTTTTAATTTTAAATATATTAGCTATATTTATTTCTTTACTGGACCTTGTCTTTATTTTATCACTTTTCCTTTTCTCTCTTTATTTTCACTTAGTTTCAGTTTTGGACTTTTTCATTACTTTGTATTTCTGTGTCCACTCCTTTCCATGCTTTCTATTCTTTGCCTTTTCCTCTTTATCTCTTCCTCTTCATCCACTGTCTTCTCTTTTCATCCCCTGTGATGGTGATTCTTTTCCCTCCCAGCTCAGTTCTCAGTCTCCTTCAAACACCTTGTTTCTCACTGTGATTATTTCACATGCTCCTTTCCCTTTGCCTTCCCTTGTTGTTATTATTCCTTTTTATATAATTTCCTGCAATAGTGCCCAGAGATCTAAGCTTGACTGTGTTTGACTGTGTTTTCATCACCACCACCATCAACCTTCTCAGCCTTCTTTCTAAACCATCAGGGGCATTCCCTGTCTGAAACACCTCTTTCCCAGTGCCTGGATGGTGATGGAAATGTGAGGATCAGCTTGTCCTTTCAGTGTGCTGGGAGAACAGGTTTTGGCTCCATGGCAGTCTGTCCTGGAGTCTGCAAGGAAGGGACCACACCACGGTCTCCAGGATGAAATCCCAGTCATTTATTGCAAAGTATCTGCCAAGAATTCCGAAGGACACAAACTCCTCCCCCAGCTCCAGGTCTTCCATGGCCAGGTTTTCAGGTAACTGTAGCCAGAAAACAAGCAGACTCCAGGCTGTCTTCACGGGCTGGGTGGCTGTCCCCATCAGCAGTGCTCTTCTGCAGGACTGCCCTGCAGAGAAAGAGCACCCCTGCAGATACCTGTGCACACCTGGCACAGCAGGCTCCACCTCAGTCAGGATAATCCAACAAGAACAGGAGGCTGAATGACTGAGAGCACCCCACAGATGGAAAGTGAGACAATATCCTGGTACTTTTGAAGGGGTGATCTGATAATAATTAGGTTTAAAAAAAAAAGAACCAAAAAACCACAACACTGTGGAGCTTTCTGTGCTGCTGCAGAGGGAGTACTTCAAGCTCCTTATTCCCTGTGGTCGGGTGCAGTTTCATGGAAGACCCTGCCTCACTGAGTAGTGTTTTTAGGAGGCAATTTTTTTTTTTTTTTTTTTTTTTTTTTTTTTTTTTTNGGGTTTCTATGCCTTTGAGAAAGTCAGAGTTTTGCTGGATGTGTAAGGTATCCAGGACTTTGACAGAGGAGACAGAACTTGCCTTTTTCTAGAAGGATAAAATGTAGATGATGACTAGTTGTACCACCACCAAAGGGACTGGGACAGGTTGAAATTCTTTTACTTTGACAGACTTTATTTTGTGCCAAAATGAAGAGAGGTCTTCAATCCGGAGGGCTGTGAAAGTCGGAGGAACAAAATGAAAAAAGGAAGAGGTTTGGAGTGACATAAGAAAAAACGTGGCTGCTGGAACACTGAAACTAGGCAGGGAGGGAGAGGGAGGAGGGATGCAGAGAGCAGAAGGAAATTGAACGAATTTGCTTAAAAAAATCTTTCTTGTGGAAAAAAAAGATCCGAAAGCCTGTCTTGCAGTTACTGTTTTTTTCCTCTTTTAATTTCTCATCCTTTCATCTTTCTTTTTTGAAGTAACACATCAGTGTGAGCTTGTCAGGTCTCTGGCCACGTGCATGGCTGTGACATGGTCACAACTTTTTGGCCAGAAGAGCCAATAACACTGGCATACATTTAACTCAACTTTTTTGTTTTCAGTCACCAGTACCTTTCACAGGCTTGTTCCACCTTCAGCTGCACTTCATAATAACTTGGCTGCTTCCACATGCTTCTGCCTTTTTTTGTATCAAATGATGGCCATTTATGCACTTTCCACACATCCATGGGAGGATAAATGAAAGACTTCAGCCAAAGCTACACTCTCTGGCCAGGAGCAAAGAGATTTTTTCATACCATAATTCTCTTTCCTGTTCTGTGCAGTGTGTGTGACTTTTACCCAGGAATTTTGAAGGTCACTAAACATCCTGGGGAGCAGATCCACAGTGATCCTACAGATCTGAATATTGGGAAGACTGGCTTGTGTTTTGGGGGGTTCTTATGGAGGGAAAATGTTTTATCCTAATAAAACCATGTTTAATGTCACTAGCAGGGAAATGTATTCATGCTGTACTTCCTTAGATGTATAAAAAATAGATCAAGTGGGTGTTTTTTTTGCTGTTTTGGAAAGAGAAAGAACGAAAAAGAATGAAACTTATAATACTTGAAATGTTTGTACATTTTTAAACATAAAACCCCAACAAACCCATATCCCTATCAACCTGTATCTCAAATTATTAAGTTAGCATAGAACAGCAAAAGAAATACAGTTATTAGTGCACCCAGGAAATAGTGATGGATGGGGAAAGAGGAGGGAAATTAAAGGAGAAAAGCTGTTATTTACATGCACTCTAGTTCTGGCATGAAAATGGGGTTTTTTTCTGTTAAATATTGCTGTGCACAAAATCATAGCCAGGTCTAAACACCTTAGTCATGGCAGGGGGTTAAAAAAGAGAATATTTGAGAATAATGTGAATTAAAAAGGCAAGTTAGTTTAAATTTCTGTTTGGTAGGGCCTGAGGCCTACAACTCCAATGGGAATACACTGTAGCTGGAGGGCTGATGAATGCCCCTAATGAAGTTGGACAACCTGGAATACATGCATAAAATGATTTTAAATATTGATATGATGTCATTGTGTGACTGAAGATATTGAAATGTTAATTTTCAGAGCTAGACAGGTTGCATCTAATTTATTACAGGGAGGGGGAACGATTATTTACAATTTTTTTTAAATGTAGCAATAAAATAATTATGGGATTTAAGGACAAAATATATTCATATTTCTTGAAGAGCAAAATGCATGTTGCAATGGAAATGACTTAGAGGAGCTTATACCAGCAGATGTTAAGAAATATGCTTTCCCTTTTTTTTTCTTCCTGAAAATTGAGGTAATACATTCATAAACTATGTAAAGTAAAAGGACCCTTTGACCAATGTTAATTATATTTAACCTTCTCTATATATAGTAGGCAGAACAGCTTAAATATATCACTGGGGACAACCAACCCACCCATATATTCTGGATGTGTCTATTACAACATTTCTATGACATTGCCTGGTTTTCAGGAAAATTCTCTCTGTGAGGAAGAGGAGCCGTGGTGCTCTAATGGCTCGTTCAGCTCCATTGTGATATGAAAGTTTTTATGGAGAATGCCTCAGGGCATCTGTCTGCCTCGTGTGTTCAGTATTGCAGCTCTGTAACACACAGAGGTGGGAGTGCATTAAAGGCAGAGCCACTGCAGCCTGCTGGAGGCTGCTGGTGCCAAGGTGCAATCCTGATGATCCCCAGACCAACCCAAAGGGAAACATACTTTGCAAAAATTACCTAGGCTGTATCCTTCACTTGTTCCCTTCAGTCCTAGCTGGTATTCTTAATTGCAAAGAAAAAGAACTTAGGTTTCATTTAAACTCTAGTGCAAACTGGAGCAGCTCCCCTATACATAGAGTCATTCGGGGAGTGATTTTCTGTTTCTCTAAAACATCAGTTTGGCACAACCTGCCCTTATGATATGTGCTAGCAAGCAGGAATGGAAACTTTCTCTTCTCTCTGATCCCATGCCTTGCCTTTTACATCAGCAGGTTGAAACAACTGAGCACAGTTAAGCACATGCCCAACTCAAAGCATCTCACTGAGGCTGTATCTCTTCACAAAGATGGGCAAGTTCCTGCTGAATCAGGACCTGCCTGATTACAGACAGCATAGCATCAAACAGGGCCTTTGAAAGAGATGCACACTGTGCTCTCGTGTTCTACTAACCCATCACAGGCACTAGGATTACAGCCCAGGACATGGGCAGGTGTTTTTCTGTGTCCTGCCCTGAGGGAATCCCCAGAAAAGGCAAAATGCTTTCAGGAATGCAGTGGCAAGATTGGCAGAGAAGCCTTCTTCCCCTGAACATCCTTCCTCTTCCTGCAGTGTATATACCAACACTGGCTGGATGGGCAAGTGATGCACAGGGAGGAAAACCTTGGAGCCTGAACCCAGTCATCAAATACAAAAAGAGATAGAAAAGATAGGGGGGATGGAGGTGTGGCTGAGAACAAAGGACATGTGTGAACTTTACATTTTTCAGGGAACAAGATAGGCTTGACAGAGATGTGTAAGGCCACAAGCTGCCCAGCATAGACATTGATTACTTCTCTTCCAGCATTATCAGAAGGAAACAGCACCCAATGAAGTGAGCAAGAACCACATTTCCTACAGACAAAGCCATTTTCCCCTAGAGCACAGAATTGGCAAAATTTTCAGCTGCAACATGATCACCAGAGACCCAAAAAAACCTAATGGATTTGAAAAGATTAGATAAATCTGTAGAGCATAGCTTCCTAAGTCTGGATATAACCTCTGATTCAGGAAATTGCGAAACCATTGATTTTCAGTAACAAAAAAAAATCACTTTATGTGTCTCCTGTTTCCTCCTGTTTTCCCCTAACCATCCATTGCTGTTAATGTCAGACAGCAAACAGTGCTAGGGAGGCTGCCCAGCCTCTTGCCAAGGTGTACACACAGCCTTGGGACGTGTATCAATACACCTCTAGCAGCTGGGCTCTGAAAAGGGAGCTGATTCTTGCCATTCTCAACACATTTCATCCAAATGGGAGCAACTCTCAATAGAGAGTGAGTGTCAGTGGAGAGAGAGAGAGACTCACCAAGAGCACAGAGCCAGGGAAGGGTCTCTGCAGGCTAACTCCTGATGCACAGCTGGGTGAACCTTCACATGCACATTTCACATCTTAGCACAGTCCCTGGTCCTTGTTCATGCATCCTCAGCTTCCCTGAACAGCCACATTTCACACCACATTTCTGCAACTATTTACTTCTTGGTTTTATATCACACCTGATACAGTTATTCAAAAGTAATTTCAATTTAAGGAATGGATCAGATCTCATGATAATTCCAGCTACTCTCTTTTCTGAAGTGACTGCCCTGGAAGAAGCACTGGTTGGATCTCAATTTGGTAATCAAATAGCCAAACTCTGGGATTAGACTACATCAAATTTGTTGCCATTCACCAGCTGACACCCTCAGCTAATGCCTCCTGCCACTAATTGACTTTATTTCCACTTCCTTTAATGTGGCTACCTGTTTTCAAGCTGTTAACTGGATTTACATGCCTTCCAGCTTGCTCTTTCTGACAAATGTCCTGTATCCCCCCCTGCTCTCCCCTATCCCTACCAGCATCAGTCCCCATCCCCTCTTCTTTCACCCCTCTTTTCTCTTTTGTTTTACTTTGCTTCTATTCTTAAGCTTCATTGCTCAAACAAGCATGCAGCGTTGCTTTGGCCGCAGTACTGTGAAATATTTAGTGAAAATTGAGTATGAAAATGTAAGTGAGTTCTACCTTTGAGTAGAAAGGTCTCCCCAAGACAAAAAAAAATAGCCTGGGCTGCCTGAGAGAATGGCCAGAACTCACCCTCTGACTGCAGGGAGCTTCCTAAACTTCACCCACTCAGGCCTGGGGAGTGGAGCCTGGACTGCAATGGGGAATCAGGCCCAAGTCCTGCACACCCTAAAGCCACCCAGGCCTGTTTAACATGGCTACTCAGAATTCCCACCTCTGCTGTGCCTGCCCCTTGCACTCCCTGCCCAGGTGCCTGGAGCAGAGGCAAGAAAGCCCAGAGGAGGGAGCTCAGCTGGGACAGAGCACCCCTGCCCACAGGGTGCCAGGGTCCTTCTCTCTCCAGGGATGTCTGATGTGCTGCAGCTTTGCCCAGGAACCACAGGACTCACTCCAGCTTCTCTATCACAAACCAGAGGCACCCCCAGGCAGCTGGAAATGGTGTGAGCAGAGCTGAGAGTGCTGCACTCCCCTCCAAGCTGTGGTGAGTAACAAAGCAGCTTTGCCCTCTCTGCTTCTGAGTGGCAGCACACAGCATCTGCATCAGGCTGCGCCCTCAGCATGGCTTGAGACTCCTTAGGTTCATGACTATCACTCACCATTCGTGGAAAGTTTGACTAGAAAATACACATTGCTATGAGAAACAACTGTACATGAGCATTTTTCACTGCTAATTTGGGATACTGAGAAATTTCGAGAGCACTGCAGCAGCCACAGCTTTTCCTGGGAAGAACAAAAGCATGGAGGGAGAACTTTTTTATCTTTTTCTTTTTTTTTCTTGTCATAGAACTGTGACATCCTTCTAAATATCAACACTATTTTAAAATGCATTTCTAAAACAGAAATGTGATCTTAGCCGTCTAAAATTGCACTCATTAAGCAGGAAAGTAGCATTGTTTTAATGTTATTAAAACTGAAGGAATAAACTTTAATTCATTTGATCAGAAAAAAAAGTCAAAATACAATATAGTTTAGAGGAAGTGGAAATGTGGTTTTTTTTTTAATTTACATGTAACTCTTTAACACTTGTGTATTGTAACATATACAATTCCAAAATTATTTTGGAATTATAATGCATTTTGTTTCCCCTTTTACAAAACAAGAGAAAAGCTTTCCATAGTATGGGTCAAAGCAAAGTTCTCATTCTTAGGCTTCCTAAAGAAGTGTTTTTACTCAGTCAATCTTTTTTATGTGTATAAAACTCACTTCTTCATTTGTTTTTTGCTAACCAGTAATCACCATTAGGAATGATGGACAATAGGATTTGACTGAAGAGCTGCAAAATTTTTAGAATACATTTGCAAGGCTGATTTAAAAATCACATATTATATATATTACAGTATATTGCCTAGGCCACCTTAGAAGAAATCATTGATACAACTGAGTAAACCAGCATTGGCCTTGATGGAATAGCATTGGCACAAAAGAAATAATGCAGTAATGCACTCCCAAGAATTGAGAGCTAATAGAGATCAACATAATGGATATTACCCAGGATGTAATATCCTTATTCTCATACACATCACTTCATTTCACAACAGGATGCAGACAAGCTCAGAAGAAAACTTGTGGGAGGAAAGGGGGAGGATGAGGGCCCAGGGTTTGTCCATGAGCAGATGAACCTGGTTCACCAACAAAACCTCCCAGGCCTAAGTGCAAGGCACAGATTCAGCAACTCTAGGTAAGAATTTTGAGAAACTCTCTAAAGCTGATGAGTTTTCCAGCACTCCAGATCTGCTTTTGGGTTCTCTTCCTTCTCCACAGCTCCCTTCTCATCTTGAGCAGGAAAGGCCCATCCTGTTAAATGTCTGAGAGCAATAACCCTAGAGACAGATTTGAACTGGTTCGAACAACTGTTGTTCACTCCTGAGAAAATTGTCTGGATTTAGATAATTTAGCAAAAGAATGTTTGGGGTGACCTCTAGTCACATTCCCTACACCTACTTGTGCTGCTTTGTGCAGGAGTCCTCCTGTGCTATAACTGCACAGCAGACCAAGAGCCCCTGCTCCAGAGCTCGTGGTCAAGAAATGCAGAATTATACTGAAGGAGGGAAGGGTAGGATTCTTTCTGTAAGTTCCTATAATTTGCTTGTTTCTCAACACCTACCCTGTAAAAAAACCCCGTATTTCTGAATCAGAGACTTCAGAAACTGAATTTAAAATTGTCACTCATTTACCACCCTTTCAGTGAAACGGTTTCTGTGCATATTTATGTGCATGTGAGTGCCCATATTCCCCTGTAGTTGCCATGATCTGCATTTTCTTCATGTTGTAGGACTCATGTCTGCATCTCTGTTGTCCTGTATCTTGAGGCAGGCATTTATATCACTGGGATGCAGAGGCTAAGCAGCACTATTGCCATCAGGCAGAGTCTCACAGCCATGCTGAACTCACCCAAATGACTGCACAAGATGCACAGCAAAGGACAATCAGCCCCCAGGTTTCTGGGCAAAGTACCTGCCTCTCCATTCTGCCATTGATTTGTCAGGAGATGTATACTCAAGTAGATGGCTCAGAAGAGGATCCTTTAGGAAGAGTGTGGTCAGATTGACCTCACTTTCACTAAGCTGACAGCCTTGTGAAGAAAGTTAAACTGAATATCAAAATCATCAGTAAAAACCTCCTCTTTCTTTGATTGTACAGTTTAAGAGGAGCCATTCGAGCTCAATTTATTCTCTACACAGGAACTTCATTGATTATCTCAGACATTCATGCAGGAAGGAAGATGAGATAAGAAAGTTCTCTTTTTTTTTTTTTTAAGTGATTACAAGATGGAGAAAACTGCTTTGTGAGTGTAATATATACCATAAAGTTCCCTTTGTATAATCTGCCACTGAAAAGTGAGAAGAGTTTACCTTTTCTGAACAAAAGAAACATTAGGGCTGGGCTGATGATTACCAAGGGCAGAGATATGAATACCACGATTAGGATATATATTCAGATATAAGATTAGCATACAAAAAAATAAGTTTTTCTGGGAAAAACTTTGTGGAGCATCTGCTATTGTCTTGCCCTGTCAATCACTAGCGGTAGGAAGAGAGACTGATCACTGTTCATTTTTTTTTTTCCAAAGGATATTCTGGTTTTAACTTAGGCTATCAGCCATAATAGGGATTTCCACTGACTTTGAGAGGGAATCAATCCTGATTCTAGAGTGCTGCCATGAATGGAGATGGGTATTCAGGCATGTTCTAACAAAGTCAAATGAACACTCCCCCAGTGCCACTCTGGTAGGAACGGTGGGACTGCAAACCTGAACTCTGGGAGCACACAGAGGCACTGCAGCTCTGCTTCCCTCACTGGCAGGTTACTGCAGAGGATAAGGAAGCACCACGAGCTTTTTATCTGAACTTTAGTGGTTGTATTGTGAATTGAAAGGATTAAGTATGAACATACCCTGGGAGGGTCTGTTCTTTCAAGTCAGTTGCTCAAATGCAGGTATTCCCTTAGCAGAAATCACCACACAAGGAGTCAAAGCATGCACTTTCACATCAGGACAGTTCCTGTGCATTGATTGATGCAGAAATTTTCCCTTTATGGATTTTTTGGGTCCATTTACAGAGTAACAAAAACATCTTCAAAGGCAGCCTCTTATGCAGGCAAGCTTTTATGGTCACACACTTTAAAATTCTGTTTCAGCTGAGAGCACCTAAATATTGCGTGGAGAGAAACCAGAGTGGACAACAAGGCTCAGTCAAAACCTCTTAGTGCTTTTTTGATCTCAGGATTGCTGTGTGTCAGTCTAGCCCTCTGGTACAAGCCACAGTGACATGTATCAGTCACAAGTGGCACTAAAATGATGCTACAATTTGTGCTTTTATTCATAACACCTCCACTGACAGCAGCTGAAGCCTGGCATGGGGGCCCCTGGAATAGCTGCACCAGAAAAACAGCAACACCTCAGCTCCCCATCACTGACTTCAAGTTTTCTTTGGAAAATATCTGAAAAGAGCTTAAGCTAGCCCATATCTTAAAACAAAGAGTAGTATCTCTAATGTAACTGCTGGAAAAACATGAAATAAACCAGCAGAAATATTTTTACTTCACAGGAAATTTCAACAGGGTGACAACAGAGCTGGATGTGGCTACTTCAGGAATTTCTAGCTGCAAAAGCAAGTGGAAGCAGTCTCAGAGATCAGCATGGGTACCACCTCCTCTCTACCTGTTTATCCTGGTGTCAGATTCTGATGTAAGTACAGAAGCATGGGACCTCTGAATTCTAATATCCTGTCTTACAAGAAACCTTTTTGGCCTTGGGCAAATTTCCTAACTTTTTTGACTCCTACTGTTTACCTTCACAAATGTAAATAAAACTATTCCACCTATGTCATAATTAGTGCTGAGTGTTTGTATACTACTACTGATTGTAACCACAGATTTATGCAGAAGCACATTTCCCAGAAAGACTTTGCTGCATCATGGCACACCTTTTGAAAGCTCAGTACAAGGTAGAATATTCACATTTTGCATTTCCCTGACACATGTGTGCAGGGTGGGATGCTTTCTAATATTTATTTTCTCCCAAACACTCCGAAGCTGACAAATCAGGCATTATTAAATAGACACTTTAAAAAAATTACTCGGCTGCTAAACCAATCACTGTAGGTTGCAGCTCAAAATGAAGTTGGAAATCTGCACCTTTTAATAAAACAATCTGCTTGAGAGCTGATGATATTTGGTTATGGAATTTATCTGTAAATATAATTAAAAATTCAACGAGAGAGTGCTCTGAACTGAGGGGTAAATATTCAGCACGATGCAGAGTGCTCAAGCTACATGATTCCCATTATCGTTAATGGGAGTCCTACAGCTAAATCCCTGAGCATCACGCTAAAAATTTACCCCCTAGTGTTTGCAGATGGAACAAAAGGATTATTGTACATACCAGCAGAAAATAAAGTTACCACTGACATTTTGACCAGGGAAAGCTTCCATCGGGATTGAGCAGTGAAGGACTTAGCCTACTAATTGTCTCACAGACTCCTTCTTTGGGGTTTCTCCCATCTCCAAAAGGCATTCTTGATTTTTATTTATTTCACTTCTATTTAGGGGTTTTCATGTCATTGTATCTCTCAAATTCTTCTCCTTCTGGCTTCCTACCAGAACACTTCTCTCTGCTGCACACCAGGTTTCCTGGCTCCAGTGTGCACAAATTCAGGTCCCTGAGCCTAAAACATAATGGACAAAAGGACAGAAGAAATGTACCTATGTCAATGACCTTTCAGCTGAGTCAGCTGAATGTGCAAATTTACCCAACAATAAAATGCTGCAGGGGACTTTGGGGTGATTAAAAAGTTGAAGGAGGAGGGGAATTCACTCAGGCAACTTTATTTATCTTTTGCACCTTCTTCTTTTGGGTATGGACTGGCTAAAAAGCCCCCACCCATGAGATGTCCCTACCCTGCTGAAATCAGTGTCAGCTCAGGAGTCTGAGCCTGATCCTGCCAGAAGATTTAACAAACACAAATTAAATAGGTATGAGCTGGAGCAAAACAATGGGATCCATTCACTTTCCTAGAGCCTTTTGATAACATTTTCTCAAATAATGGAAAAAATTCTTCTGACTCATCTTTTTAAATGTGTACATGTATATACATACATATATACCTAAATGAGAGGGAACCTTCCATTCTTTTAATTTCCAGTCTTGATTTCACATATTCTAACTCAAAAATAGGGAAAAGGAATTTTTTATCATTTGTAGATCATGCTGCAATCCTGAGTGAATTTTTCTGGGTGAGTTTTAAAGCCCTCAACAATAGGAGCTTATAATGGAAACACTGATAGACTGTTATTATAGTGCTGGTCACAAATACAATGCAATTTTATTTTATATACCATTCTTCATACAAAATATCACAAAATGTTTTACAGTAAGAATCAATTGAGAGCTAAAGCAAACGGAAAGAGGATTTGAAGGCAAAATTTCATTGCTTTTAGCAAGGAGGAAAAAAATCCCTCTACAGATTACAGAAGTAAAAGTCCAAAATTTCTTCCGCCAGAACTTTGTGCAGAAAGTTCTTAGGAGGATGAGAATACATACAAAAACATGCCTTTCTCTCTAAAATTCAAGATTTCAGCTCCTAGTTCCACTATTTACATATTTGTGAGGCTCCATTACATACCTTGGCAAGGCCCTTCATTAGATAGTCTGGCAGGATCAGACTCCAAGTCCTGAATTATCATTGATTTCCATAGGGCTAAGGGCACCTGACAGCTTGGAGCCTCATAGCCCCGACCCAAGAAGAGCAGAAGGTGCAAAGCAGCAAAGAATGAAGTCACTTGTGTGAGCTCCCCTCCCCCCTCAAATTTTTAATCACCCCAAAGTCCCCTGCAGCATCCTATCGCTGGGTAAATAATATAATGAAAAAGTGCCTACATGACACAAGCCACATGGGCACAGACAGCTATTAAAACTGAAATGATTTATTTCGTAACAATCTGAGGTAGCACACTTTAACTCTAGGTATAGCAACCCCTCCATTTCTGCTCGCCTCATTTGCATAAGTAATTGACAGCTTGTTAACAGCTCATTAGGAACACTGAAAACCATGTGACAGATACAAACCTAGTGCTAGAGGGGAGAAAATCTGTGAATTACAGTATATTGAAAACTCAATCAGATTCAGAATTACAGGTCACAACACGAGTTGGTTATTTTATTAGGTTAAAAAAAATTAAAAGGTTAACACACCGTTTTTCGACCTGTATTTTTAAGATAGCAGGCTACAAGGTAATTAATTAAGAATCTGATTGGGAAATGAGCTACTCTGCTGCCATGGGTAGGTTTAAGAATGGTACAATGTTAATACAGTAGGATAAATAATAATTGCTGAGAATTAAAAAAAACAAAATCAAAAAGACTTGTTGTGGTATTCAATTTTAGTTTGGGAATATACCTTCCTTAAGAAAGCAAGTAGCTTCCACACATTGCAATCTAATATTCTGTAACTGAGAAAAATGTGAGCAATAATTTGATTTTAGTCTATAAAAAGAAGATAAGTGTTCTGATTTGCACAGCCTTAGTATCCGTAAATTTTGATGATTTTTTTTTTTAAGGACATTTAAAAATAAACAGTGCAAACGACAGTTATATCAGCAAATCTACTTTTGTATTAAACGCACAACCCCCATAATCTTGCTTTTCTAGCACTGTTAGCAGAAATAGAATAACGTGTAGAAATAAGATTCTCTTCTTGCAGAAACTCTCCCTTTCTTTGAAACTGGATATGGGTTCCCTGTGACTGAAGTGACATTTGCTGATGGGGACAGGGCTGGCCAGCTGCACACTAGTCTGGAGAGGAAACCTGTACGCCACGTGATTTCGGATCTTCTTTCAAATACCAGTGGTTTATAGACTCCTCCCTCACACCTCTGAACACACACTTACAAAATGGGATCAGATCTAAACCTCTGACTGTGCAGCAAGAGGAACAACAGTGTTAAGGTGTGGGATTATCAAAATCCCCGAGTGCTTGTTCCTATGGAGGGTTGTGGTGCCTCAGTTCAAGAGGTGCAGCTTCTGCAATATGGATGCATATGTTATTTAGATAAGTCCCATAAAAATAAGTTCTGATAGAATCTCTTATCTGAAATTGTGGATCTACTTTGGTACTACGAGTACATCTGTGTGGCTACAGCACTCTGGCTGTATAAAGGGGATAAAATCTCCTTGTGTAGACGTGGTTTAAGAGTGATTAATGAATCCATGACCTGTGGTACAACGAAAGTCGTGCTTGTAAGTCCCTTCAGCACTTTTGAAAGCCCCATCTTTAGTCTTCATTACAAGTGGCACCAGGAGGGCTGTTGTGGCCCCTGAGTTAATTACACAGACTCTGCACCGGTGGAGTTACTCTGTTGTAACTACAGCACTACAAACTTCTAAAGCAGACACGCTCCGACGGCACGAAGAGAGCTTTACACCTGGTGCAAACGACCCCAGCTTTACACTGAGCTTAGGCAAGGCATGACTCACATACACTGAAGAAAAATTAGCTCATTTTTTGCCCTTAAGCCCAGACCAACTGAAGCGTTTTGCCCAGGGAAAAAGTCAGTGCTTGACTGGTGAGAAGCAGTGCCAACAGCCAAAGTTCAAGATTACAAACCAAGCCTTCTAACGTGGCAAATGAAAGAGATGGTAAACTCAGCCCAAGTGAGAATAAAAAGTTGGTGAAACCTCAAATTCCAAACCAAAAATCAATAAACTTTACTTGTATGTTCTTTTCTTTGACCATAATGGTACAAACAGCAATGCAAGTGCTGTGTTTGACAATAGATCTTCTACCTGAGTTCTGAACCAAAAGTCTCAAAAAAAAAGGGCTTATCTGGGGGTTTTTCGCACGTCACGCTTCATTCCTGTATACGGCTTCTCTGAAAATGTTCTTTGAGGCCTGGGCTTCGTTTTGAAGTCCTTTCATTTTATCCTCCTTGATTTTTGCATTTGAGAATCCCACTTTGATTTGGTTCCTGTAGGTCAAAGATAAACACAGAAAATCAGTGACAACTTTCAAAATGTGGATCAGTTTCCAGTTAGGCTGGACTGAATTGCAGAGGAAATTCTGGGAATATATTCTTTTTCTGTATTAACCACTTAGTCAACCTTTATAAGCAGATGACATGATTAAAATGAAGTTTGAACATCTTCTGTAAATTAATTCTCTGACTTATGACAAGAGCTTTCTAGTTTTCATTAACTTAAGTGCCATTTTCTTAGGACTCTTATTTTTACAGTTTCTGATCTCCAGTTCTGTAATGACATGGTCTCAGGAACATATTATGCTATATTTCCCTTCCCTCAGTCCTCAGGCAAGGGGCATACAGGCTTTTCAAAAAAAGGTAATGGGCTGCCCCACTTTGCCATATTAGATATTGCATTTTGCTGCTGAGAGTTTGTGATGGGGAGTCCAGAGTTGCAGTCCTCCTGCCGGCTTGACCAGACCCCAGGTCTCAGTATCAATTGTGAAAATTCTTCATGCACCTTTGAACAGCGCCTTATTCTTGGAGCACAGCTTTCCTTACAGAAATCCTGTTGCCCATCACTTTGCACTAAAGATTCATTTCCACAGTGCCAACCCACCACAAACAAGCTGCTTTGGCATCAGGGTGGAAAAGTGCAGTACTGTACTTTAGGGAACAGAAGTTACCTGGAAGCCTTTCTAGGTAGAGTTTTGGGTTTTCACCTGTGTGACACTGTTGTTTTGAGTAAAACTAAGTCATTCTTGATCTGTTCATATCAGAAGCTCATACAGCATCTCTTCTCTAGTATCTTTATGCAGCCCTTGCCACAGTGGTAAGCATATTTACTCACTATTCCTCTAGTTTTTCAGTTTCCAACTGTGATTTTAGGGTCACCTTAACACAAAGGTAATAAATATCAGATTAATTTTATTTTTTCAGCTCTCTCATATCAATATACATTGTTTATGTTTGACTATTGACAACAAAATTTATTAAAATATATCTGTCAAATTAATTCCTTCTAGTGCATCACTAAGTAATAAAAACCTTATATATAGGCTTCTAAAGGGCAATACTCTCTGCTGCCAGGATCACTACCAAAGGCATTTCTTTTTTACATTGTTAGAATGTGTGTGTGACACTGTTTTTTAACTTCAAACTTGCAGGTTCATTCTTTAGGTATCCCACTTCTTTTCAGCTTTATCCATCACATGCTTTCTCAAATATTCTTCCCATTCAAACAAATAATGTAAATAGCTGTAATATGTGCAAAGCCTGGGTGAGATAACGTTCTCTCAAAGCTTGGGAAAGAAGACCAGATTTCAGTACTGACTGATGAATTGATAAAACAACAAACAAGTACTTCCTAAGGAGATTTGAGCATTCAAATTTGCAAAAGCTACAAGATATCTTGCAATGTCAGAAGTCACATTTTGGAGTTGGGTTTTGTTTCAAGGGAGGAGAGCTCAATGGTGGAGCAAATTTTGCATGTGTTCTTTCATAAATTATGATATCATCACATCAGTTTTACAGAGTGACACCCTACAGACAGCCCCCATTCCAACTTTGAGTACACTGCAAAGTACAGCAGTTAATTAATGAAATCTGAAATGAAGATATAACTACAAG
The DNA here is from genome assembly GCA_013400775.1 of Chaetops frenatus. Classification (NCBI taxonomy): domain Eukaryota; kingdom Metazoa; phylum Chordata; class Aves; order Passeriformes; family Picathartidae; genus Chaetops; species Chaetops frenatus. The sequence goes on from VZTR01003665.1 coordinate 264,023, forward strand.
TGCTGTGTTCTAGGGATAAGAATAAATAGTCCAAAACAAACTCTTTGAGTTGCTACATCTATATAGGTAATAGGCAGCAGACAGGTTTAAATGATAATCAAACCCATAAGTGACATCTCTAGATTATTATCTTATTTTCTGCTCACTCCTACTGGACATCACCTCCTATGTAAGATTGTTTCACTTACAAGGTTCTGAGAGCACAGCATATGGAAGAACAACAAAGAGAAGCAGAAAAAATGCCAAGTTGCAAATAAGCTACAAACAGGGAAGGGCTGTGAAAGCATTTCTCTGAAACAGTCCACTACAAATGTTTGAATATGTTCTTGAATATGTAGGTACACTGGAAATAAATGTGTTTATACTCACTAACATAGCTGGTTGGATAAATGGGTATAAAGAAATAACAAGATGTTTAAACATCTTTCCAGCCCCTGAAAACATTGCCATCCCAGAGAAGTTCAGTTAGCACCTCTCACACATACACAAATTTGGAAAAAATGATGTATTTTCAATTTTTTTTTAGTAACTTTGCTATAGATGCATGCTATTGTGTGAGTCATAAATTAGAGCTAGAATTTACCTGGTTTTATCCACAAAACTTCTGAGCCACTGCACTAAAGTTCCCCATGCCTCACTAAGCACCACAGGGACATGTAAAATAAAAGCAGATGGAGCAAGTACAAACATGGATTTTACAAATATTAACACACAAAAGAAACCCCAAATAGGTTTTGGCCTTTAGTACACCAAGCCAAAACTAAGGAAAGTAACCTTATTTATTAGATAGACAGTATCACTCAGGATAGGCTTCTACATCTTTACTTCTGTTCTAGAGTCAAACACATTATTTCTTTCCATAAACTCCTTTACTAACTGAAATTACAATAGCAAAGTGAGACTCACCATAGCAAACCTATTCACTCACTTGAAAAAAATCAGAATATATCCAGATATGAAGGTACCTCAAAACAATCCTATACTTCTTGTTTGCCCTTGTGTGGTGTAGTTGTATGTATGTACAGCTCTCCCCACCAAGCAGATCACACAGACTTAGGACTCCATAATTAATTGTTTACTAATTCCTCTCTTCCATCAAACATAGGTTACTAATTCAATATGTGCCAGTTTCAAATGCATGCATATTTTTAGGGTGGGTGTCTTTATGTGTATGATTTTATGGTTATGCCTGTCTGACTGTTTATCTGCACATGTCTATTCCTACACACAAATACACAAAATTTCTGCTACAGAAAAACACCTCTTTTTGACATCACCTGCATGTAGAAGCAGATCCCTCAGGTACTCACTTACCCTGCTGTTGGGCTGTCTTTTTCTTTCAGTTCCCTTCCTGAAGCCTCGGAGCCTTCAAACCCCATTTATTTAACATGGCAGGTGTTAAAAATCTAGAGCACCTCTGGTTTCTTGGGCGTGAACTTTTTGTCTTGTCATTGTTTGCTAACTCAGCTGCAGTGAGGGAGAGGTCTATTACAGAGACTGGTGGGAAACTGGAGAATCAGCTCCTATGAATATTTCAGACAGCACAGAACACTGGACTGGGATATCCCCATCCAGAATTGTTCTCAGCTCCACACACCACAGCAGAAAGTCCTAATATTGCTGTTTCATAAAGCTGGTGCTCATTCAGATTTTTTTTTAAATCCCTACTTTCACTAGGAATACACCTAATTGAAGGTCATTTACCCCCCACCTGGGAGCCCCTTGTGTACATCTGAATAAAACAGTTCAAAACTCTGTCCTCTTCCACTTCCATTTCACTCGAGTAACGACAGGGTTAAATTGCTAATAGAGGTTTCATGAGGTCTGCCAGAGCCCACTCTCCAACACTTACATCTGTTCAACAATTATTACAGCATTTTTGTCATAAAAAATTCAACACCCTGAGTGTCGTGCTAGCAAAACCTGAAAATTTATGCAGTGAATAGAATAGCTAATTTCTCTGAGGAAATGCAGGGGGGAAAATTACAGATTTAACTTAAATTCTCAAGTACTGTAGAGCACACATCTGACTCCCTCTTTAGGTTTTGTCACCACGTAGTATAAGTAGGAATAGCATCTACAGTAGATCAAGAAACCTTTGCAAAGCAAAATTTATGCCTTCGAAGAAACAATGCTTAAAACTCAGAAGGGGGCTGTACTGGATTCAAAATCTCATTTAAATAATAAATTATTCAGATTATTCTCAGGCTAGGGTTATTCTCTCACTGCCTCTTGCTGTTACAGAGTGAGCCACACCCTTCACAGGTAAATGACAGCTATGGGGAGACACAGAGCCGACGGAAAAACAGCCTTTTGTCTCCTGAACTTTGTGTCGGGCTGCTTGATGTTTGCAGTGAAAGGAAAAAGAAAACAGAACGTGCCTCGCTCCTCCATGAGGCCAGGAATATGGGTTTTACGCTAAACCTAAGGCTGTGTGGTTAAGATGCCAGTGGACTGGAACAAGGTGCTAGAGGCTCCAGCCCTCTGTTCTCCAGGGCCAGACTCTGACTGCCAGTACCGGGCTCCAGCCCGAACCTGCATTGCAGCCACCACCAGCAGGGAGCTCCTCAATTAAACAAATGGCTTGGGAGTAGGGGCAGGAGCCATTTTCAACACCTGAGGTGAGAAGAGGACCCTGGTTGAAGGGAGGATGGACACCACACCCTCCCTTCCTTCAGGCTGTACCCTGTTGGGATGGGCAGAGCCGGGCAAATGCTGCTGCTGCTGCTGCTGCAGGGGCATTCATTCATTCCTGAGCCCAGGGAAAAACTGCAGGTTGGCTCAAAGGATATTTTGCAGGCGTTTTTGCCATTTTTCACAAACAATATTATAGTGGAACAGGGTTATAAAAGCACATGGTCAAGGAAATGTCTGTAGGAGCTGGACCTGCTAGACTGTTTGTCACTAGGGCATGGGAAACCAGGGGTGCAAGCCCTCAGGGAGTTCATAGGGTCCACTTGCCAGCACTAGAAAAACTCTTCAGAAAAAAATTGCCCTTGGAATTAAGTGCTGGACCAAGGTTTCAAATAGCCAGCACACTGGTGATGTTTGCATAGGAACTGCCAGATTAAGCTCTTACTCATTACTACGTTCTTTTCTGATCTTCAGATTATTGATTTGGTTGCAAACAGGAAAAAAATGTGTAGAGAAAAACCAAAGACATGGTTTAAATAAGAATAATTTTCACCCTAGAAATCAACACCTAGTGCTAGCCCAGGGTCAGCTTTGGGAAGCCTGGGACCTGCAAAAATACTGTTTCAATGTTTATTGTCACTCACTATGTCATACCTATAAAATCAAATGTTCTCCGAATATTTTTCAAACACATATTTTTAATATTTTTATTTTTGTGAGCAAAAATAGCAAATATGCATAGGCAAAATGGTTTGCCCTTCCAGCTCCCATTTCTAAATTTCTGTGAATATAATGAGTTCATATGAGAAATCATAATTCTCTGTTACTGCTCTCCTTTTTCCTACTTTTTCCAGCAGTGGAGTCGTCCCCACGTAGGATGGTTGGCCATCACAGGACACAGATGCCAAGTGCTGGCAGATATTATTCCAGTGTCAGAATCTTTTTCCTTGTCAAACTCCCTAGGCAGTTGTGTTAATGGCTCTGGAGCTGCCTCTGGGTCTGTCACGTGGGGTAGCAGCTGATGGGTTTTCTGCAGTTTGCTCCTGCATGACATCTTCCTTTAACTCGTCTTTGGTCCTGACCAATTTGTACATTATTACCTACTTGGAAATAAGATCCCATAAATTTTGCATTAGGGCTATGATTTCTTCACAGATTTGCGTGCTGCCCTCAGAGCTCACATGCATGCATTTTCCTCTGTAGCACATCCTCTCAACAACTTTGAATGTCATGCAGTTAAATTACATCCTGACAGCAAAGAAATATTGGAGCAAATGAAACTATTTACTAAGGATTTGTTTCTCCTTGCCCCCATCACCATCGTGTCCTCTCTTGCCCCCATTTTGTTTATGATTAGTGGATCATTCTTTGTTAAGTGAAGCAAATCTTCTTCTCCCTTCTCTTCTTTCATAGGCCAGGAGAAGGCTTTCAGCCAGTAAATTGTTTACAGATTGGTTATATAGATTATTGGTTGTTCATGCTGCGGGAATTTGCCATTTAAATTTCAGAATCTTAATCCTGAAAAGATTAACTTGAACTTGGGTGGGTTGTTCAGAACACAGGGAAATCTCTGCTGGGCTGCAGCCTTTGAGGACCAGCTCCTACAAAGTCTTTGAGTTAAGGAGCCCCAGGTTTGGTCATCTGTGCTCCCTTCCACCAGAGAACCCCAAGTGTGAGAGAGCTCTGCTGGAAGAACCAGAGCAGGACGAAAGCACTCAGCAATTTGCACTGGCAGCAGTGAATAGAGATGAGTCCCTGAGGAGAGCTGCTACGCTTGACTGCAATATAAATACTAAATGTAAACAAATTTGTAAAGCTAGCCCACGTCATACTATCATTGCTGTTACTCGACTGAAATATTTTAAGAAGCAAAGTAACTATTAGCAAGAGGCAAATTACACACTTTCATGCAAATTTTGAGAAACATTCATTGCAAACTCTGTGAATCTTTCCATTTTTGCAGGCACTTTCAGAAACACAAGGCAGTTGTCCTACACATTCACTGCTATCAAATCGTGTCTCCCACAAAAGAAAATCAACAATTTTATTCACAGTTGATTTAGGGGATATGCTGTACAAAATCATTGTGTGTTTTTTCTTCCCATTGTTTTTGTTTTGATGACAAATCTGTGCAATCTGGTTTGGGATCTGTACTTTCCTTCCTAACCTGCAAGGGAAATCCCATGGAGTCTAAAGAAGGAAGAGTATTGAGTAACCCTGTTTTGTAGGAACAGCCTTTGAAAACCTTTCATTCCTGTTTGATAACAACAGTAACTAAAATCCTGCATCAGTTTTTCTGATTTCTATTTAAGAGGGGAGGGAACCCTACTTTGACTGCTTTCAGGCTTCTCTGATGGGAGCAAGCAGCAGGCTTTGACAATATGCTATTTTCCTTGGTGCCAGACATGGATTAAACACAGGTTATGCCAAGGGATCACTTCTCAGGACAGTGTCACAACCGGCCTTGTCCAATATGCAATGCAGCAAAATACAGAGCAGGAATGAGCAGTGTCATAAATGGATTTTGCCATCAAAACAATGCTCAAATTGCTGCACCATGGGCTACACTTCAGAGACAGATCCAGTGTAAGTGTTAGAGAAAGGGGTCTGCCCTAAGGATTTCAGTTGCACCCTGCCCTTTAAAAGAAGTGAGGCTCTTTATTTCCCTGGTGCACACAAGCAGGAGATAACCACAACTAACAGACTCAAACCAAAGTAAGGAAAATAGTGTTTAGTTAATTCTCAGACTGCTTTAGAGATCTGCCTTGTTGATAGTGTGTCAGTATAAACTTTGCAGACTCCACTTGCCCTTTCAGCTGCAGATTCAGTCTTCATCTCCTAAAAAATAAATCCTTGCTAAGTTAAGGTTTTAAAACACTCTTGTAATGCTCTGGATGAAAAAACACTTTCAGTACAGAGGAAAGACCTGATAAGTCCCCAAAAATGAAAGCAACCAGGAAATGGCAGCTCCTACCTCCTAAATGCTACCTGCCTTCAGCAACACAGCTCTTCAAACCTGTGCATAAAAAGCCAGCTGCTCAATTTTCTTTCTTAAGCCACACAGAAAAAAAAAAGTTTTGAGGAAATATCTACAAAGCCAGCTAAAAAGTCCAAGAGGTCCAGGCTATTCTACCCTGAGTTCTCCCACTTTTTGCACTTCCATCCCTCAGTCTTGACCGAGCTCTGGAGAGTTACATACATCCCATTCACATTCAACATCATTTAAAGTCAAAATAGAAGCAATTACTGTAAAATATAGATTTATAAATAGATTGAGTGGTCACATTTTTTTTTTAACTGTTCTTCATATCCTTGTTCCTCATAAAAAACCAGAAAATTTTGTTGGGTTTTTTTTTTAAGTTTTATTTCATAACTCAGTCTTCCTTGCTATCTTTTGTAATCTGGGAGCAGAGAGGCTTGAGTTATGTGTAAGTGGTTAATAAATTTCTCTCCTTCTAAAGAGGCCAAAGACAGGCTCAGCAGCATCTACCCTCCTGTGCCAAAGCCACTCCTTGATGCAACAGCACAGTCTGTCCTCCAAGGGGGCACTTGAGCAGTTTCACCTGCTGGGACAAAGTCTCAGAAAGTTTGGATTTTCCCACATACCTCCTGCAGGCTTAAATGCTTATTTTATTCTCATGGCCTTCTTAACCTAAAACTATTTGTGCCTGATTCCCAGGTATATTCAGGCTTTTAGAAAGGTGCAAGAGCACAGATTTCAGTGCGATCAGCTCAGCTGCACCCCTGCACGAGCAGCAGCACAAACAGGACGGTGGTGGGGTTTGAGTTTACCTGGCTTCCCTTCGTACTGATGAGTCAGTAGAGAGTCACAGCTATCTCTCATCCTCCCAGAGTATGGCTCTGTTTCAAAAACCCAAAATAGCAAAGTCTGCTGCACTGCCAAGCAGGAGACCCAGATTAAAGAATTTCAGACAGCAGTCTATCACAAGCCCGTCAAAACCATGTATATGGTGCAGATAGTGATGGGAGAGACAGATCAGGTGACTGAACCAATATAGCAGTGCAATATGTTTGCTACCTTAATTATCTCAACTTTCTCTTTTTTTTTTCTTTTTTTTTTTTCTTTTTTTTAATGAGACACTTGTACTATTTGCTTCTTTCTTCCCTCCTTATAAAGATATCTAGTGTTACTGTGCCTATGGTTATGGAAATATTTTTTAGCGTAGGATTAGGAAAGGGGAGTGGTTTTTGAAGTAGGCCTTTTGTTTAGAAATGTGTGGTGTCATTGAGTTGGTACTCCAGAGTAGTCTGCTATGCAAAAATAGCCTCTTTCCACTGTTCTTTCTGCTGTTTTCTCCCTCTCCTCTGAAGCTCATGAGGTTGTCTCCTACCTTTTATTGAAGAGTCAGCAACCAAGACAAACTCTAGTACACAAGAGGGGAAAAACAGCAGTTAGGAAAAAAATCTATTATTCTTTGAAAAATTGTTCCAACATTATTTTTAATCTGAACACAAACAGAAATTTGTAGGTGAATACTGTTCAGTTGGCTTCAGTTTGTAACATGGCCATTAAATCCATATCAAACATGTGTGTTTTAGAGTTAAATCCTCTAAGACAATGAGGTGAAATAAGTAATCATTTGATAGAAGTACTTATAATGAATTAGATTTGAAAATGTTGGAAAGTCATTCAAGGAAAATCCTTCTTTTACCTTACACTGAAAACATATCATTAGCCTTAATTTAAGTCAAGGTGAGGAGGGAAGGGGGGCAAGAGGAGGGGAATAGACATGGCAGGAAACTCTTGAGTGAGTATTGTTTAATCCCATTTAGGGACACTTTGAACAATGACATATATATAATTAGATATTTAAAATTCTTTGGTCAATCTCTAGCTAAAGGCTTTTACTGTGGAAAAAAATGAGTAATTCAATACAGACTACACAGCCTTTCACATGCTTTTATTCTTGATTTGTTGGACATGTATAACATAAATTTCAAAACCAATCTATTAATGACTTAAATTGGAAACTGGTTTCCTTTGCTTTACATACAGCATATCAGTAACAAGCATAATAACAGGTGGATCAATAGATGCTATTTGGTGCAGTATTTGAAGCATGTTAGCATTAGTCCTGTATCTCTATTATTGAACATTGTGTCAACAAATTCCTGTTTCAAGGAGGATGGCAAAAATATTTTCCAGTGTCAAGGTTATTTAACCACAGGAAAGGGTAAGAGTTTTTTGTTTCCTCCTAACCTTGCCTCTTCCTCCTTCTTCTTTTAAATTATCCATGTTTTGATCAAGTCAGTGGATAAAAATTTTTTTTTGCATCAAATCTGTCTGCTGTCAACTAAGATTATGTTCTTTAAAATGGACAGTGGTTCTGGGAAGAAAATCAATTTTTTTTCTCTTAGAGAAATATTAAAAAAAAGAGAAAGACAGTAATGTAAACACAAATTTAGAAAGTAACAGAGACAAAGTGAGAGAGAACAAAAACATTTGAGTTTATCACTTGAAGAATTTAGCTAGGGAATTATTTCCAACCTATAGTTCTCAAACACAGCATGAAAAGACAGAAAAATGAAATTTTAGTCATTAGAATTTGACAGCTCACAGTCATAATATGCTGACATGTGTAACAGGAATTAAGGGGTTCTACAGGCAGAATCAGCACTAATATTTTTTTAGACAAATCATTTCTTTCAGCTCCATGAATCACACAGAGTTGGAGAATCACTGGACACTTACAAATGACAGGTATAATATAACTGTACTCTTCTTTCCATCCTTTATTAAGCAGCTTTAATCCAGAGGCATTCATTACCACCTAAATGGAAGAAAATTTGTATGCCACAAATAAAAAGAGGCTCTATGTGGTGACCACAGACACAGCAGGGAACAGCTTGATGGCTGCAGCCATAACAAATTCTGCACCTTCTTGCCACTCACTAGGTCTATTTTTTCTAAACTAGGTCTATTTTTTCATCTGTGAAAAAAAAAAAAAANAATAGTCCACAATGGATATGCCACTTTGACTAATGGAGGGTGTGAGTGTACCAGAATTTCTCAGATTTTGAAGGTGTGAAGCATTCTTGGTTCATCTGCTCTTTGAGGAATCCATCAAACATACAGTAGGTGTGCGGTCTTAAAATGCTGGGTTTGTGAGGAAAACAAACCCATTTTATCCACTTAGTACTACAGATGAGTGCACTTTAAAAGACTACACAAATTATTTCCCTTTTTAAAACACATTTCATAGATGCCAACATATTTTCTGGACACCTTACAATCCTTTCAGAAGAACCCTTGGAGGTTCTAACCCACAGCCTCGTAGCTCAAAGACCAATCCCAAGCACATATGGCGTTTGCATTAGATATATGTTGGCCAACTCTATGGATCCCGTTTGTAGGGCTCAGGCAGCTGATGAGAGCTGGCTCAGACTGGCAAGGTGAGCTCAATTGGCTTGAGCTGTGTGGTGGCAGCAGCTGAGCAGCGGGGAACCACGGCAGAGACACAGCCCTGCTTTCACACTTCAGCATATGACTCATGCAGAATAGGAGTGACTCACATGCAGCGTGTCATACCCAACAAAACTGAGCATACTCAGGGAAAACCTGAAAATAATGTAAGCATCCTGCTCGTGCCCTAATCACCTTGTGGAACTAGCTGGGATAAATCCCCACTGCCCCCTGCTTTATCACTCTTAGCTGCAAAGGCTCAAGGATTAACTCAACCTGCTGATTTCAGAAGATTTCTCTGGTAGAATCGCTGGCATTTTATGAGCACTACATCATAAGGCTTGTTTCCAGCAGGTGTAACTTTATAACATCCAGGTCAGGTGTATTAAGCAACAGGGGATGCATTTCTTTGGCAGTAATCTGCCACTGTGGCACAAACAATCAGGGATGAGTATCTGACTCAACAAACAGCTGTTGAAATTCTCTCTCCCTTGCTTTTTGTTCCCAAGCAGATGGCACAGCCCACCCAGCCTGTACCCTATGTGTTGTGCAAGTTCAACAAGCTCTTCAGCCGGTGCAGAACCAGCTCCTAACTCAGTACCATCAATCTGCCAGCTTCTCTTTGCATACCCTTGAATCCTGCAGAGAGGATAAAAATATCTTTGGAGCTGACAGTCTTTATGTTTTTACAGTTCTTTGTTGCATAAACCCTGTGAAGGCAAAAAACCTTGGTAGCCAAGTGTTTCCAGGTAGTAAGGGATAGGCCAAGGGCAAGCAGTAGTACTGGAAATCTTTCTGACAGTGTCATTTGCTGTTGGGGGCTTCAGGACTGTCTTTTAGGGCTACAAAGAGGGTTAGTCACACTCTTCCATCATTTTGCTTCTCACTATATATTCATCTCTGTTGACCATAAATAAAATGCTTTGTCAAATCCATGAAAATTTCCAAAGGTGAAAACAGAAGTTGTTCAGATAAATTAAATAGCATTTAATCTTGGATGCTGAATTCACTTACTCCTCCTTCAACCCTCTGAACTCCCTATGGTTTTCTGAAGCTTGTCATACGTATCAAGAATTTTTCCTTCTGTCTTTCCTCTTCATTTGTATGCCAGCATTTTTTTTCCAATCTGATTTTTTCCTTCTAAAAACCCATCCCCTTCGTCAGAGAAGAATTTGATTTCTGTGCCAAGACCTGAGGAATTGCTATGCTCCCTTCTAAAACTTTTGTTTCTATTTCCATGAATTCAGTACTAACTCTAGATATGTGAACTTTTGATGTGTTAAATTATCATCTAATGTGTTAAATTATCTGATGTGTTAAATTACCATCTTCTGTCTCTTGCCATGCCCTGTGTGCCTTCCTTTGGATTTGCACTTGAAGATGCACTCACCTGAAAACGTACTCCAGACTCTTCAGTGTAAGAATGAAAAGAATGAATAAATGAATTCTGCTTGAAGTGACAGTATGTATTATGAAAGAAGTTTTAATTTCAGATAATAAAGACTGAACCCCACTCTCCAGAGGCCTGTGATAATGAGCAGACTAATGGTGGCAAACCCCACCTCTCAAAGATACTGCACTGTGTTCATGGGCTCAGCACTGAACCAGCAGTGCCCTTTATTTCTTCCTCCTTGGATCTGGCATGTGTCAGTTGAGGTATCCAGAGACAGCACAGATGCCCAAATGTGGGCAGGAAGCCAGGTTGCAGGGCTTACAGTATAAATATATTTTTTTTTAACTTCATGCATACCCTTTTTCCCAGGAAGTGTGTTTTTCGGGCTTAGAAACTCTGTGTTCTTAGCTATTTTAAGAAACCTGAAGGGTGAGAGATGGAGAAGCAGCAGACATGTTGGCAACAAAGATCTCTCCATGAACAGAATGCCAAGATTAAAAACAACCAGGGAAAAGGAAAAAAAAATTTAAAAGAAGAAAAAAATAAAAAAAAAAAAAAAGAGGGAAACCTTTGACTTTTTCTTGCTTTTCAATCT
>VZTR01003665.1:291714-304658 GCA_013400775.1 Chaetops frenatus
AAAAAAAAAAAAAAAAAAGCCCAAGCCAAACCACAACAACAACAAAAGAAACCACATCCTTTTTGCCACCCTAACCCCTCCTCCTGCTCCCCCCAAACACACACAGAGACACACAGGCTTCCCTTCCATGAGTGGTTCAGGCTCCCTGATTAAGGTCATGCCGTTTGTTCATTACTGGCCTGGCTAATGTGATTGAATTGGAACAATACCTTTGAACTCCTTGGCTCTGATCTGCATACTAATTGACTCTCTTGTCCTTGGCATTGACCTTGACAGGCTTTCCACCACTCTCAGAATGGCTGACCAGTTTCTTATCAAAAGTTCCTACTAAAAAAAAAAAAAAAAAGCCCCAACCCCAAAATAGGAATTAGTCATTTATACTACTTTTCTCTGTATTCATATTTCCTTATATGCCATTAGAAAAAGCAAAACTGTTACTCCCTAGCTCCCCCTGGATGCTTATTAATACTTGAAAATCACAGTGTCACTTTAAAGTACTGAAACAGTGACAGCATTGTTTTGAAAGAGTGCATTGTTGCAGCTCAAAACACATTTTACACGTATTTTCAGGTGGCTTTTTTCCTTGTTACACAAAGGGTTGCAGTTTAACTCATGGACCTTTACATCACCGTAATTTTTCTTTTTTTTTCTTTTTTTTTTTTTTTTCTTAACACTAAAAAATAATCTTGGTTGTAGCCTAAGAAAACAGCACAAATTAATTTCCTTTTCAGAATTTACATTAGCACTCTAACAGTCTGCATTTCAACAGGTTCTATAGTAATAGAAATACTGTGGTTTCAAACAAAACAGAACCAAGCCATGCAGAACACTACAACTAGAAAATGCCAGATTTAAGGTAGTGAGCTAAGGATTTTGCTTTTCTGTCTCTGGGGCTTTTAGACCAATGTATTTCTCCAGAGAGACATGATTTCTGTACAGAAGACATTATTAAACACTGCACCAATATTTAGGAAAGAGACATTACAGGAGAATATTCTTTTGACTGGAATAGAGAGGTTTATTTCACTTTTACTGGAGTGAAGGTTTACCTTGTGAGACAAGTGTCAGCCTCTGTGAACCTCTATTCTTAAAGTAATGAAGTAGTAGCTAAATAAAACTAAAATTACACATCACCAAGAAAAAGAGATGGAAAGCATGCCAGTAAATGTACTTTGTCAGGTGGTCAGTGAAGATCCACTCTAGAAAAATTTATATTTTTTCTTTAATATTCATTCTTACTTAAGACGAAATCTATTGCAGGGTAAATAGCTGGAATTTTAAACTCATTTAATACCACTTTGTATTTCTCTAAATTCTCAAAGGGCTTTAGAGATATGAAGGAATGAATATGTATTATTACCAGGTGAAGTATTATGAGGGAACAGTAATAATGACATGAAGATATACAAATAGTAAATCAAACTACAAAAATTTTAGCACAAATTTTTCATGTAATTTCCATTTTTATTCTGCTTGGGTAACCGGATCAGCTGTTTTGAAAAAAGTCTCAAAAACAGAGCTTTTCACTACTGAGAAATTGTTTTTGAGTTTTTAAAGCAAAAATGTCCAAGTACTTAGACATGGGAGAGCCCACAAATTTGCCATCCGGTTGAAAACCATTCTAGAAATAAACCTTAAATTTCAGATCTCGGTCCAAACCTTCCTAAACAACTCAAGAATAGCCTGGATCAAAAATCCCGGTGTGAATTCCAAAATTTTACTACATACAAAGGAAATTGTGGGGCTTGTTTTATTTTGTGTGACTGCTGCAGTCCAGCACAGATGCAGATGTGAGGAGCCAGGCGTGGCGTGGCCCCACTGGAGCTTGGGGACACAACTGACCTGGCAGGGCTGCTGAGAGCCCAGGGGCTGCTGCAGCAGGCAAGGGCAGAGAGGGCAAGGTGCAGGGTCCAGCCAGCACCTGCAGACCCCTGCAGCAGCACTGCAGGGAAATCCTGCAAGCAGGACCCACCCCTGCCCCTGCACTGGGGCTGCAAAGGGTCCTGAGCAGCTGCAGCCCTGCTTTTGAAAGCCTTCTGAGAAGCTGATATTCTCCAGTCAGATTTTCTCACACATTGGACTAAAAGCACTGGTTTTGTTCACATTCCTTCCTGGAGAAGGGAATCTGATGGACTGGGCACTTCACCAGTCTGGTTGAGAGGTGGGATTTCATCTTCCAATCCTCTCTCACTTTGCAAACCCTATCAATTGTGTATCCATAATAAACGGGGCTCCTTTCTGGGGGCTTCTGCTGTTCTCTCGATTGGGGTGAAACCCTGTCCTGCTTTTCATGTCCTGTTGCTACAAGCAGGTCCCTAAAACACGTGCAGACCATTGTAGGTGTTTTCAAGTGCATTGGAGCCAAATTCTCATTGGCTTTAATTTGCCTTGAGACCCTACAAACAGCAGCTGAGCAGGTGAAGCTAGCATTTATAGAAATTACCAATCAATTTTTTCTCACCAAAAATAGCACTGCTTATGGAAAAATTTAACATTTCTGGTATTCTGAGACCTTCCTAAAGTATGCTGTACACTAAAATATGTCAGGTGTCCCTGCAGCAAGAAAGCATGCAGAGTATTTTTTTTTTTTTTAAACAAGGGTACTTAAAAGCAAAACTGTAAAGGAAAGGTTGGCTGGAGAGAATGCACCCTATGAAACAAGGCTCTGCTCTCTCATAGATTTTATTTTTTTCCTTATAATTTGCCCATCCTAGGTTTTAGGACTCAACCAAAAACTGGTATGCCCATCACTGTCACTATTTAATTTTATTTAAGCAGTGAGCACCACCTACTGCAGGGGAAGATTGCAACCTATTTAGTCAGTACATCAATCACTTCCTATAATAATTTCTTTTCCTAAAGCTGTTACTGCTGAAGTTCTGACCAGACCTATGTATAGCTTTCATGTGAGATAGGAGCTGATCACTGCTCGAAATGGAGTTTTTGTGAGCTATCTGTAACACATCTAGGCCTTAGATACTAACCAGCTAAAGGAAAATGAAAAAGATCTAATAAATTATACTACGTTAATTAATAAATTAACGTAGTATATAAAACCAGACTTCAAACAAAGACAGTTAGTGGGAGAAATTAGTTTATTCTACTCTCTATACTTGATCTGTGATTAAAACATGAGACAAACTGTTCACTGACTGGGGTAATAGCTGCTCAATTCCTTAAAATAATAAACAAATGAGTTTTAACACTGAGATTGATACACTTCTATATGACAGACAGACTTGGTTTAGGAGAAAGGAAGGAAGGTCACAAAAAGTCTCTCCCCTTTCCCATATCAGAAGACAGGCCGGGGTTCTGACATCACCTATGGGTTGCTCAGGCAGCCTCTTCTCCCTGCAGGTGAAACCCCCTCACCTGCTCACTTCTTACCTGTTCCCCTCACAGCTGCCACTGCCTGCTCACCTAGTTACTGCCTAACCTGCTTCAATAAAAACTATTTCCTTAACCTGCATCAGTTTGGCTGCTTTTGGGCTGGAAAGCCGTTCTGTGACTCAGGCCAGCAGACCCCAGGAGGCAGCAGCTTCCAGCAGGAGCCTGGGTGTGAGCTGAGGGGATGCTGAAGCAGGGAGAAAGCAGGGCACCATCTGCAGCCAGAACAGGCTGCCTGACTGCAGCACAGAGCTGCTGCCAAGCTATGCTAAGTCACACTGGTCATAGAGGCTCCTCCATGGCTTCTGTCTGTGATGGGAAGATAGAGGAAATCTGAGCTCTGGCAGTCCTGGTCCTGCCTTCACAGCCAGGATGAAAGTAAAGACCCTCAGTACTTCTAAGGACGAGGCAAATAGAATGTTCATTTGAATGCCCCACTGGGCATTTACTGTAAGATTGCACATGCCTGCACAGTGCAACTGCAGTGTATGACTGTTGATATGTCAGAGGACTCTTAAAAGAAAAATTCCAATATAACCAAAACACCTGCAAAACAATATAGACTTCTGCTTCTAGCACTTACCGTTTTTCACTTGCAGCTGACATGCTTTTGGCAGAGTAAGGCAGAGAAAACTAGCCCCTCCAATCCCATCATAATGACCATTATCTTGAATTCTTTCAGAACATTTAGCAATATATATACTTGCAGATACCTACTGATTATAAAAATTAATCTGAAATTTTCTTTATGCTTTTCTGTCCAAGGAGAGCACAAGAAAACTAACAAGTGGCAGCTGTGGAAATGCATAGAGCAAGACACACAGCAAATGTGGTGATGAGCAAGGTGTAGTAACCAGAAAGAAAAGAACATAATAAAAGTGAAAAGTATTAATTATTGATAAGATAAGGGACAGGTAATTACCACACTTCATATCTGCCTACCTCCTATAAGGATAGAGAAGACATTTTTTAGCTGTTTAATAGGTAGAGTGGTGGGTGTTTGCTCTTTTGGCTCTGTAGGCAGGTTCCCTTCTTCCTTGCTGGCTGGCACTGTCATACACAGGCTATATTATCCCAGGTAATTGTCAGAAGTCTATTGAAATCACTTAAATAACAATAGTAATAAGGATAACCATTACACTCAGATCTGATCAGAATACAGGTTAAAAACAAAAGTCCAGGACTAAAATCCATCCCTCAACTGGGATATTTGGTATAAAGAAGACAGGTAATCACATGGAAAGAATCCATTATTTTACTTCAGATAAAAGCTATAGTGTGAGATTTATAGCCAGCAGCCAAATTTAAAACAATTGAAACCAATAAGAGAATAAATACCAACCATAATGCACAGGAGCACTCACATGCAGAACTTAGGGTACACATCACATGTATCATGCAGAGTGGGCAAAAAAGCTTAAGCAAATTCTGAACATTTACCTGCTAAACAGAGAGCTGAGGCACGTCTCTGTACTGATTTTGCTCTTTTCCAGTTTTATTCCATCCCTTGCTGTAATGCTTGTGTCCACTCACGCAGTAATTTCATATTTAAGAGGGTATTTCTCACCATTTTATTTCAACCACCATCCCTTAATGACTATTTCTTTGCTAATTGAATAATGACTTCTATATTTACCATTTAATCTAAAAGATTAGCATAAAACCATGTGACAGCAATATAACAACAGCAAAGCTGAACCTCAAGGCACAAACTCTGTGCTGTTAGTTATCCATGACACACTGCAATGAGAATATTCATAACAAAATCCTTCTTAGTGGTAATGCACCTGTCTTCAGGCTTGCAACATATTTGTTTTCTCCAAGCTATCTTGATAAATGTCAAGTTGGTTTGTATTGCTTTTTGTTTAAAAGTGGTGTTAAGTTGGTAGGTTGATGGAGAAAGCATCAGCATAGGTTTCTTCACTCTGTTTTTCTGATATGGTAGGAGATACGCTATCAGTTGCTTAGTAGCCAACAGGTTCTGGACTTCTGGTGACAGTCCTGTGACTTGTGAGCCTCCAGTCAGACATGAATCTGCTGATGTTCACACTCATGAGAAATATCACATCCATGCCCCAGAACCCAATGGGCCACGGTAGTGCATAACAAGAGCCCAGGTGCCCAAGCAGCCCAGCAATGCTGTCCTCCAAAGCTCTTCCTGCACTGGGAACTCAGACAACACTGCAGGGCCCCTACTAGAGCTGGAGGAGAGGGCTCTACCTCTGGGACCAGCCCATGCATTCGCTTCCTCAGGCTCCTCTCCAGAGCCACAGCTTGGCTACACTCACCTCACACACACAGCTGAGTGCTGAGCCTATGTTTGGACTAAAGAGCAAGCCTGACCACCTCCCTGGATTTACTTGTTTCAGAGAGCCCCTCTCTCTTTTTAGCATCTTTGTGTTGCCCTTTCACTGAGTGGAGGCACCAGTTTAGCAGCACAAGACAATCTCTAACTTCACAGGTTATGAAAGGTGACATTTTTCTAACATTTCTTGCTCCTGTTAGTTCACAAAGTAGAAGACTTTTAAAGGGCCTTGTGCCATGAGGATACTCACAAGTTCAGTGATCCCCAGACAAGGGATTGTGACCTCTGGTGACATGAAAAAGATTCAAAAATGTGAAATGCAGCAGCTTTCATCTGACAGGCTGCAGCTGAACAGGGAAGTAGACTGTGATGTTTGCCAATGTTTAGGTGCCAGAAAATGGGTGCTGGCAGCTAAATCACTCACCTACCTGAAACAAATTTGTTTTCCCTTAAGCACCTACTGTGAGCATACCTGCCTAAAGATACATATTATGGGCTGAAGGCATGACCTTTTAGTCACCTATTTAAAACTGAATTTGGAGGAAAAACAAACAACCTCAAAAATAGCAACGTGGGGACAATGAAAATATCACACAGAGAAACAACTCTCAGATGGGGGCACCACTGCCACAATCTAAACTCGTTCCCTTCACTAGGGTTAGATTAGGCATCTCTGCTCCCTCAACAAAATCCTTTTTTCTAGGGATCATCAGCCTTCAGCTTGGCTGGCCAGGATGGTCCCCAGGCAGTCTCTGAAGCAGGGCTCAGGAGCTGGGAGACAAAGCACATCTTTAGAGGGGCACCTGTGAAAGGCAGAGGCTCCCCCACCTTCCCCACTCAACAGGGGCTGAGGAACTGCAGCTTTGTGCAGAGAGATGATACCCCCAAAAAGGTGACTGGCAGCATCTTGCTTCTGTGAAAGGCAGTATCTCCCAGCTCTTGCTGAGTTCCAAACAGCATGCTTAACTTCTAATTTGGGAAAGAAAAATACCATCTGGCACCTCAACTTTGAAAAGTTGCCAAACCTTGACTTACTCTCTGAATCTTCCCCAGGAAATGATGGGAACTACCTACCAAGGAAATCATTACAAAGTGTGAACAAGGCTCCCATGAGCTAGCTGCATGTAATCTACCACAATGTGTCTTTAAACAGAAAAATAACTGATTTTTGGGGCAGTTTAGTCAAGTAGTCACCTTAAGAACTTGCTTGAGTCTCCAGTTCTGACTCCAGCTGGAAGCTAATGACTCACAACTGCAAATTCTTGGTGGATTTTCAGAATAAGGAAAAAAATCATCGTTTCTAAATTAAGAAATTGAAGGTGACAATTTTAGAAGGTTAACAATGAGCACTGCAGGATCATGCTGGATAGCACCAGACAACACAGGAATTTGATCCGTGTTTGTGCTCATTAGAGTCTTATTTCTGTATTGTTAAAAATACTATTTTTTGGATATAAAATTATTTAAAATAAAAAAAACATCAGAAGAGCCAGTTTGTCAGAAGAAAACACATTCCTGTCAGGGAAAAGATTTTTAAATTGAAGTCAATAAAGAATGAAGAAGAGAAATCCAAGAAAAGGGAAAATCTGGGAGGAGAAATACAATTGTTGTTCTTCACCACCTCATTATTTGTAACCAGTGGTATGTAAACTTCACATTATACTACAGGATCAATTGAGATGCAAATATCTGAGCCTTAATTGTATACATGGAAGAAAGAAAACAGTGAAAATATTCAAGCATGCTTTAATTTGCTATTTCTATATTCTCCAAGATGTACATTCAAAGTTTAAGCAGCAACACATCACCTTGGTAGATTTATAGTGAAAAAAGCTAATAAATGCCATTACAAATATTATGTGCAAATTGAAAACCATAGAAATATGCATTGTACTATAGTCAGACTGTAGCAAACCAGTAATATTATTAGTTCAAATTATTTCAGATTAGATGTGTTCTGTAGCAATTGTATATATCAAAGTCACTAAGGCATTGAACTCATCCCTGTGTTGCTTTACTCAAGTAAAACTTCTTTTGAATTCAAGCATACGAATTCAAGCCATTTATGGTTTTTAAGCCTCATACATGTATCTGTACAGAAATGAAGATTGTAGCTATTTATTCTTTAACAATATGCTGAATGAAGCTCAAGTGTACCAATTTTAAAACAGTCCATTTCTCTAGTCTAACTGCTAAGTCACTTTTCCATGGGGACAGACCTTGCTGCAGTCTCTGTCTGTGGTTCAATACATGCACAGTTCTCGTTATGCAGACTGGGGCTGTGAGTGTAGCTGGGTGCAAAATTCACATCCCTCATGCAAAGCCAGATATCAGTGTTTGCAACACTGAGTCCTGACACGAGGTTTTGTGCCCTTCCACAATCTGCCTAAGCACCAAAATCCCTCTGACTCAGTTCACTCTATTCCCATCCCTGCTGTTTTTTCAATCAAACCCTATATTTTGCTTTTATAATAAGGACTCAGTCCAAAGCTCTCCCAAAGTCAAAGGAAAAATTCCCCATGTCTTTGACAGGCCCTGGAACACACTGTATTTTCTTTAGCCATTCACATTCCTGTAATGCCATGGGAGACTGTATTATGAAAATTGACCCCAGAGTGTAAACAGTGGTACAGGATTTTTTCTCCTGTGAAGTTTTTTCCTTCCTTGCCTCGTGTGCAATTATTTGATGTTTAGCATCATTTCAGCATCAGCATAGCAGAGGGGGCTTAGTTTCACCCAGGTATTGCCCATAGCAAAGGAAATTCTCTCACTTAGGCTGTACTCCATTCTCTAAATTCTGTTTCATTTACAGGCACTGTATATACAAGTATCCCATGCATACTCAAGATATTTATACAGTCTGGGAAGAGGGTGTACACTTGGCACAGACCATGTGCAGACATGCATGTGTATCTGTTAAATTGGGAAGGCCTGGTTGAAGGCAGCAGCCATAAAGGGGCTCAGTCTTCTGGCTATGGGTGATGTCAAAGGTCAGGAACTTTCTGTCTGGGCTGGTAAGCACAGAGGAAGTTAGGATGATGATTTCACTCCAACTCATTTCATCTTCCTTTAGCAGAATATTTCTGCTGGGAGAAGGAACCTGACGCTCACTCCATGCACAGGTGAACTGGAGTAGAGCTTGACCATGGAGGTGGAGAACTCAAAGCCAGACCTACCCCTGGCTACACCATCTCTGGAAAATCACTTCTGTTTTTTCACAAAGCTCTAGCCATGCTCAGCTTACCAGCACATTTGCTGTAGTACATCACTAAACTGACACATATCCAACATGGCCAGAAAAAGTTGTAGTTAAAAGCCCATGAGAACATCTCATATCCCACAGCAGCATTATGAAATGTAACATACATCCAAATGTGCAAAACATTGCATAACTGAACTCCCCACATGTACAGGATGCTTTTATCAAGGCAAAGAAAAGGGTGGAAAAAAAAAAAGTAAAAAGTTTCTGACTTTCGTTAACCTTCTCTTGTAGTTCAGGTTATTTCTTTAATGCATTTATCTGCTTTAAAATTGTCTCCTTAGCCTCTCAAGGGAAACCAATATAATACACCATCACATTTCTCACAGGAGAAAAAAGAACACTTACTCTTAATAGGTGGCAATTTTGCCAGATGTTATTGACATAGTAAGTGCGAAATTTCAGTGATACTAAATGCAAAGTGCAGAAGATTAAAGAACAATGGAACAAAGTGCAAAATGAAGTTTAAAAAGCAGCAGTGTCAAAGTCAGAGAAAGTGTGAAAAAATTACATTTTAACAACACTATTAAGAACAAGTTTACTAATTACTGTAACTGGCACAAATTTAAAAGTGCCTTCCTTAGACTCAGTAAAGTTTTTTAAAGTGTGATACTTCTTTCCTTGTCAGCATTTTTTTCTTTTCTTTATGCACTGTAGCAGAGACACAACATTACTGTTACTAAAACAATGACACTTGGAGCTCTTTATCTTTCACTTTTTAACCCTTTCTTAACAAGCAATATTTCTACAAATCTTTCTATTTGAGCGGCAGAGTGAGCTACAGAAAATTCTTTGATAACGAATATGGAACAGTTTAAAATCAACACTATGGGATTGATTCAGTCATGCCTTACACATTCATCCTCTGACAATAATGAAATGTACACACTAAAAATGGCTTCTCATTAGAAGTTTGGCAAAATCCCGTTTTGCTGTTACAAGAAAGAAAAAAAATCTCTATACAATGTGCACAGTTTCCTCATATTCAATTGCTCACTAAAATACAATAATAAAACATTGTAGTTAAGATGCTCCTCTTCTATAAATCAGAGAAGCTCCACTTCCACTGGCATCATACCAAGCTTAAAGAACCCCATTTCACTTGTACTGTTCACACTGCATTGGCAAGCAGGAGCCATTTCTCACCTGGCAGCTGTACATGGAGCTCTGCTGAATCTGCTGAACCCCTCTTTGTTTGGCCATCAGCCCTGGCACTGTGGGTCATACAGGATTCTGGGACACTATAACCAACAGTAGCACAGCTAAGACCTAAGTATAAAACCATAAGAACCAAAATTGAATGATTTCCAGCATGGGAAAGAGCAGGTCTGCTTTGGTGTTCCAGAAGCAGTTGCTCAGTGCTTCGAGGAGTTCAGAACTCCTTGCCCTGACTGGAGACACAGCTATTCACAGCCATCTATTGCTGGAAGGCAATCTCTAGTGGGGGAGATAATATCCTCACTCTAAACTGCTCTGGATTTGTTTCTACTTTTTGAAGATCATAAAGCGCCTTGGATTTCAAGGAAAATTCTTAGGCCAAAATCTGAAACAAAACTTGTCTGAGACAACTGAAAGAGGGGGAAAAAATGTATATATACAGAATAAATGCTTTACATTCCTAGTTTTCTATATTTTTCCTCTGTGCTTTCATTATTCAGTGGGTACATCCAGATTGCAAATGGGAAAGTGATGCCAGTGTGAAGTTCCCGCGACACTTTGATGCAGATCATTCAGGCAGAAGTAGCACTTGAACCTGCAGTCCATGGCAGTACCTACCCAAACCCAGGGCCCTTAAACAACCCACACCCCTGAATACCAAACCTTAATTTCAGCATCTCATAAGTGACATACACAGCAAGAGAACTCCAATTACAGCTCCAGTAGGCAATCCCAATCACCAATTATCATCTGAGGAAGGATTTAATTTAAAGTGCATTTGAAAATGCAAGTAGGAAAGCATCAAGATTTACTAAAACACTACTACTCTCTTATGTGTGACAAGGGAGAGTTAACTTTGCACAGGATGCAAGTAGCTTGCACTAATTATGATTCCATTAGTGGGAGTGCTTCTGGTATATCAATGGCTACCCTTTTCATGGAAATCTGATATTATGCAGCTGAATACATCTGCACAGCTTTCTTGAGGCACTTTTCTTCAAAGTGCATTTATCATACTCATCTATCACCACTTTTCCACCTCATGACTGCACTTGACTCAATCAAATAATTTGCGAACTAGAAATAAACTCCAACAACTTAAAAAATTGTGTACTGTACAATTTCATGCAAAGCCTAAGGCTCTACCCTCTTGGGGAAGAAAAGATGGGGCATGGTAGATGATTCATTTGCCAAAGGATCTAATCCTCTCTAACAAACAAAACTCAGTGCATATGAACTTATACAGAAAGAAAGCTACCAGGTGTTTTTTTGGGGGGATGGATTTTTTAGGTTTTTTTGCTTTTATTTTTTTTCTTTTTTTTTGAAGAGTTGGGAAGAGGAGGCTAAAGGGGCATCATTTCCTATAAATGTACTTTTTAAAGCCACAGAAAACAAGTGCAGATCTTGCACCCTGATGTTCAGTTTAGTATCATCATCAGTTTAATATTGTGAGCACTGAGAAATTGTCTATAGCATATTTAAATGGAAACGTGATTTTCTTCTTGCACAGTGGGTGTAGTTTGCTCTCTTCTACCTTGCATGCAGTTGATGGTGTTCACCTTTTCCACTGCTGTTTGCCAGAGCTTGTCAGCACTGGCCTGTAGCAATGATGTGCGTTGTCCTCCCCTCAGATGTCAGCTTACTGTGAGTTTGGAATGTCAGGTCTGCAGTGACCATTAGCTATTTATTTCTCTGTATCAAACAGTAAATAAATCATTACCCAGATGACTGCAAAACCCCCAGTGGGCCCTGGTTGTCCTGTTCCCTGGCTACTGACCTCACCTGTTACATCCAAATTTTAAAGGAGTTATTTGGTGTAATAACTATTTTACTTATTTTTCTGCCCTTTCCTGCTGGTTTGTTTGGTTTTATTTTAATAACAGTTTTGTCACACCTGGGGGTCCATGCAGAAATCATGCTCTGTAGTTGCTATCTGTTCTGTTCAAACCCACAGACATCCTCAGCCATGGGCCCAGAAACTCCTTGTGCTGGGATCCCAGGGGAAGGCGCTCAGTGTGAGGGCTGCAGGGAGGGCACTGCAGCTCTCAAGAATTGAGCCAGAAAGGTGGAACTGTTTTAAAGCACTGTCCAAATTTCAGTGGGATTCAAAGTGATTTTCTTTGGCTTCTTAGTATTCTTTATTTTCTTTCATCTTCAGTCAAAGAGAATGACCATACTCTTTTCTCTATTTCGAAGTGTTTTCAGATTTCATTAACAACAATCATGAAAGGCAAAATGTATTCATTTTGAACTATGTCTATAGTTTTAGCGTGGCAGTTTGTGGTGTTTACATGCTAGATCAGCCTTAGCTGGACTTTTTACCCACAGTCTCCATTAATTCCAGGATTTCAGAACTGTGGTAATATTACCTCTTCACTTTTCCATTAAACAGCTACAAAAAAGATGCCCCTCTAGAAGTCCTTTCCACCACAACTAGTTGAAGAATAGGTGGTAGTTTTTTTCCATTTTCCCATTATGGCTTTTTTGGTTTAAATTTTGTTTCAGTAAGTTTGCCAACCATGACTAATGTTGAACTATGATGTCAGGAAGGGGGTGGAGGGTCTTTACATGACTTGATATTTTTGTCTTGACATGTTTGTGCTAAAAGAAAGTTCACTGTCTAGGATTTCATCACATTCAATTATTGCTATCAGCTTGTGCATTCAAGATGTATTCCTAAAAACTGCCATTAGAATAATTTGTTCTGCCTCCTCCTTCTAGGCTGGCAATAATTTCCCACCCTTCTCCCCACCTCTTATCTCCTTCTCACCTATTGAGCCTTTTCCAGTTCCCTAGGGGAGTCTCATCAGAGCTATACAAACCTTTTTTTATATA
>VZTR01003665.1:306371-316813 GCA_013400775.1 Chaetops frenatus
CAAGATGTGTTAAAAATGTAATTGACTTGTATTTAAAAATGTATGTGAATTAATGGTCAGAGTGAAAACACCGATGAAAAACATGGATAAAAGTCTCTAAGCCCTCATCATAGTGATTTAAAGGAATATAAGGGGGGCAAAACAAGTGATATTACTTTCCAAAAGAAAGAGCTAATTGTGTTTAGATTACTGGAGTGTGCTTTTCTCTAATTTCAAATGTAAACTTGATTTCTAATTTTTCTTTTGATAATTACAGTATGGTATCCAGTTATAAAATTTGCTGCATACTCCTGTCTTTAGTCCTGATGAAAAAATGGTTTTTATTTAAGTGTTTGCATAGTGCATTGGAGCAGTATAAAAGACAAGACACTGTGAACTGGGTAATTTCTTTGAATTCCTTGGTTCATAATGAAATGTTCTCTGAATGACTGGGATAAAAACAAAATAAAATAAAATAAAATATACTTCCATATTTACCTTACTGAATTATTTTTTGTTGTCTTAAAATTTTAAAAGTTCTTTTCCCTCCAAATTGTTAGATGAAAATACTTCCAGGTCAAACTTCTTCTGACTGTCATTTTTGTCAAGACAAATCTGACTCTAACTAGTTTTTCTTTAGAGTCTGTCCAGCAATGCTGTTTTACATAAAAACAGGCTGCTACTAGGAGAATACTGAAGCCTTCAAAAGCAAAGATTAATGGATCAGAAAAGACAAAGCCTTATAGGTGTGAAAGGCAACTCAGGCCAAGAGACTATAAGTAGCACAGTCAGAAGTCTAATTTTTAAATGTGTTTTATGTTCTGTCTTTTAAAATTAAACAGGGCAACAGATACAGGAAATAAATGTACATGGAAGGATGATAGAGGGGAAAAATAGGAAAAGAGGAAAAAAGTATAAAACTGAAGAGGAAGGAGTTGCATTTAAGGGTAATTGAGGAAAAAAGCACAGCACAATGAGCAATGGACTAGAGGCAGGGTTAGTACAGAAGGGTAATAGAATTTATTAAACCAATTGACTTAGAAAAGAACAGATGAGCCTTCAGGCATGCAAGCCCTTCTTCAGATGTGGAACAGCAGGGAACACAATGAAACTTTTCAGGTACTGGATCCCACCCACAGACAATGTCAGAACCCTGACTGGCAGAGGAGGCATAGATTAATGACAGGTGACACCATCTGAATTATTCAATATACTAACACCCAGAAAGTACTAAGACACCACCAAGTTTAAGACACGCTACCTATCCTCTTGGACAGAGACTCAGTTGGATTAAAAGGTAAATTTGAGGGCCTGTTCTCATCCCACTGTTGCCTTCTTGCTTTCCTTTTGTACTTTACTTGGGAGCTTGCACCAGTTCCAGGGTTCTCCCACAGTTCTGCTAATGCAGCACGGCTTGGTCTAAGGGCACAGCTGAGCCCACAGTCAGGGCAGCACTGTTTTGTTCTCTCAGTTTGGTGGGAGCAAGAGAAGTGTCCTTAGGGGGGATTGTGGAGAGCAGCTCCAGCTCCCACATCAACCAGATCAGGGTGCACTGCCCAGTTCTGTAAAGAGCACCTGGAGAGAGGCACAGCAAACCCCTGCAAGAGGAGCTGCATCTGTTCCATGAAGGGTAGAGCAGGAGACTGCCTAGAGAAGGACAGCACAACATGAAGTGTGCCACAGCATTCTCAGCTTCTCTTTGGTGTTACTGTTTGGCCACTGTCCCTCTTGAGAGTGATGGTATCGTCACAGAGTTCAGGTTTGCCACAGATTGGTTCTCACAGAGGAGCAGATGATCAGGTTTTGTGCCCAATATACATTAGGGGCACCTGTGCATGGATATATTTGAATAGGGGCTGATAGTGAAGGATGAAAACCAGCTGGAGCACACCTGCATTCATTGGAAATGTAGGGTTTTCAGTAAGTGCCAGGGTCAGGGATTGAAACAGTACCTTTTACTGAATTCACTGTAGCAAGGACAACACCCACCACCTAAGACCAGGACTTGTGGTACTCTCAAGATGATCCTTCCATTTCACTTTAAACTACAACAGTAACAACAACGTGTTACAATGACATCTATTTCCCAAATACTATTATTTATTGGAGCAGCTCCTGGAGGACCAGTAGGTCAAGACCCTCTTGCCCTTTGGTTTTCATGATAAACAGTAAGGTATAGTTCCTGTCCCCAAAGGTCCAAAACCAGGAAGCTGACACACACTGTAAATATTTCATACACTCTCTGTACCAACATAAATACCTCACTTAGATCAAAATGCTACAAGATACAGACCAATGTCTCATACTGTAGTAATTGAAACAGTAGTCTGAATATAAATTAATATTTCTCACAGTTTTCCTTTCATTTTTAAGACAACTGGATATTAAGGGGCTGAGAGAAGAATCTGCCATATGTGTCTATTGCTAACACAAAAGGCAATTTTTTTATTTGTTATAACAAATGGCAAGCATACTATTGGCAAAGCAAACAAACCTATTGACACACACAGGGAAAAATTCTGTACTTGCAGATACCCATGCAAAAGATGTTTGTTGACTTCTAGAGGCTTTTAGAGAATGGAAGACTTTTCTTCCAGAGAACAGAAACGTTATGCCTGGAAGAGTCATTCCTAAAGAATTCTGTGGGAGCAAGGATGGTACATCTGGGACAATTGCTATTTCTGTCATCTAGATAAGTCCGTCTTCTTTCAGAAAAAGAAAAAAAATGGGCCAACTTCTCTGAGTCACACGGCTGCAAACCCATTAGCACTGTCACATTTCAGAAATGCTATTATCAGTGCCTCTCACGCTGACATCATTCACTGTGTAGAATAAAATCATCACCTTTTCTCTTGGTTGGGCCCACAGCTCAATAGGTTCTTTGGTTCCTTTCCTTTCATTTTTTTCCCCTATAAGCAGCCTGTATCCAAATTCTGCCCTCTCCTGTGTCTTCAATAGTCAGGTGGTTTTTTTTCTGACCATATCTCTGAAACACCTGTCCAGACCTTGGTTTTCTTTTACCCTAAATGCCTTGTCCACTACAGCTCTTCCTTTCTAGCCTCCCACATATTCATATCACCTTCTTCTCTCCACAACCCTCTACAACCAAGGAAGATCTGCCTTGCCTTTCAGTCTGGCCTGATGGAGCTTTCCCACACCTTGAATCCACCATAATCCCTGATTATGACATTTAAGCTCCTTCTCCCCATTTCAGAGCTTTACTCTTCTTATTTACTCAAGTTGGTCCTTATTGAACCTCCTCCCCACCACTCTGGCAGCAATTCCAGTTTTGACAGCTGACTCCCTTTTTCTCTGTCAAACTAATAATTGTCTCTTCTTTGCTACCCCCTTTTTAGCCAAATAACAAGACCACTGCCCTATTTTTCTTCTAAATTCCTTGTCAGTACATCCTTCTAATGAAATGCCCACAGGAAAAAGTGCAGTGAAGGCTGGTAAAAATCCTGGGGTAGGAATTGGGATTGAGAGATTGCTTTTGCCTAAAACATTCAGAGCAAAAGCTGTAGGTCCTTCCACTCCTTCCTGCTCACTGAGGATTTGCAGAGCAAGGTCTGTGCTTGACCACTGCCCCATCCTGACCAAGCTCATTGCCTGCAGCTTTACAAAACCCATCAGCCAGGACAAATGTCAGCTCTGTCCCCATCTCCACGTTGCTCATCAAATTTGAAGTTGAATGGGTTTTAAGTGAGGGCAGAATTTGGCCTGTTTCCTTAATTAAATATGGTCCTGTCAGAAAGCTCTTACATTAGCTGGGGACAAAAAGAAAAGGAGGAGAAAAATTAAATTATGGAGAAAGGGTTTAAATCAGAAAAAGTCATTAAAAAAGACATCATTAAATATATGGGAATTTAAGCAGCTTTTAACAAAGAATGCAGCTGGAAAGAAAGCCCAACTGTATTTTAAAATCTGACAATTATGTTCTGCTTTATAAATCCTAATCTTTAAAAGACAACACTACTGTACATCAAGGAAGCTGGGGAGAATTTTTCATGCAAGGTCAATGAAAATCCTAAAATTCAAGGACGGATAAGAAGTCTGCTGCAATCTTATGTTCATAAAGTGCCATCCATCCACACTTGCATAATATATATTTGCAGAATCCTAAATCATCTAATAGTGTGATAAAATGCATGTTGGCTCAAGAGCCAGCATCAGAATGTTGCAATAAATTAAGTTCTGATAGGGAAGCACAGCTGTACTTATCTATGCACAAATACACATTTGCACACATACAGGAAACACGTGGCCAAAATCACAAAACAAAAGCCCTGATTCTCTGTCTGTTTGATGACAAAACTTCCAGCCATGTAAAGGCAAAGTGAACCACGCAGTGCAAACCCTGAGTCACACATAACTTCATACTAAATTCTGCAGTATTCCTCAGGAGTTCAATTAGAATAGGTGCTCCAGCACTAAGTGAATATCACATAAAAAATTAGAATTATATCCGGGTTCAGAAAGTGACTATTACTGGTTTTACCTAAATATTGGCATGACAAAGTTGAAATTATATGGACCTTACGTATATCTATCAGACTTTCTAACCACTCACACATTGTTAGAGTGGTCACCATTAAAAACTTTAGAGCTTTATTTTTCCAAATACCTAGCATTACTCTGCTTTTATGGTATTTTCTACAGTCACTGTATAAAATAACTAAAGAATATTAAGATAAAGTTACTGGCTTGCAATGTTATTTATAAGAGTTTTAATGGAAGTCTCTGTATTCTGCCTGTTGTAAAATTTACAATGTAGTAACTTAACTTGTTTTCTCTGTATTAAACAGGGTGCTGTAAGAATTTCCACACACACCAGTGCCTGAAAAGAACCTATTACTGTGAGAACTGAATAGCACCTCAGTGTACTCTAGATCTAACAGCAGTGTATGCTTTTATGACAAAAAACAGCTGGCTAAGGCCAGCACTTTTTCCTCATTTGCTTTGTATTGATATATGACAATCCTGATAAGAAAGAGATAGACCTGCTATATTTATAATGCATCATTTTATAATCAAATACTGTATATTAACCTGGTCTCTGGCCAATCTAGCACCTGGCTGCCAAGTTCATAATTACACTGTTCTACAGTGAAGAGTGTGAAATAAATTAATTTCATGCTATTTTTGGTCTCACTCTGAAATACATTTATTAGCTGGCTAGTGTAGACAACAATTAAAGTTTGCAAATTCAGGTCTTGATTTTCTCTATTTAAATTCTTTTTGATGTTTCTTTGCTCCATATTCTCGGGTATGATCCATTTTTTATACTTATTTTACATGTTCTTGGTTTGCTTAGTGATTTTGTGCTTTACAGGCTTGTTCCAATTTGTTCTTTACTGAGAACTTCCAAATATATTTATATATATGTATATATGTTTACACCAAATCCAACAAGTCTAAAACTAAAATCAAGAACATGCTTACTACAAAATTACATTTGGATTGCTGATTTCTATGGCACATCCAGCTGTAATAGTACTTTACTTATCAATCCCTCATTTTTAATGTCAGACATGTTATGTTAAGCTAGCTTGTTCAAGTAATGGATTTACTGATTAGTTCCTGTTTTGGTCTATAATTGTTCAATGATTTCCTAAATATTAGCTTAACCAAAAAGCTTATATATAATTCTTTGCAATATGCTTGACAGAAATACAGAAACATTCATGAGAGAATCACAGTTTAAGTTAATCAATAAAGGCTTTATCAAGAGTTTTTATTTATAGCTAATGCAAATGTTAAAAAAATGTTACAGCCATTAATTATTAGCAGTTTTTTTAAAGCACAAAGTAAGAGTTGAATAAATGTACTTTAAGACACTTAAAGCCCAGGCATTCTTTTTAAAATGACTAGCTAAAGAGCCCCTTGGGCTGTCTTTTTACTGCTTTTCAAAGCTCTAATAGCACTTTTTCACCAAAGACACACCCCTTGAATCCTCCGAGAGATACAATAGCATAATTGTTCTTTTAGGTTTTAAGGCCTTGACATATCTGTCACTGAAAGAACAGTGAATAATAATACCAGAACTATTTTATGCAAATTCCACTTAGAGGTTTCAGGATTTTTGTGAGACGGATCTTGCCTCCTTGTTGACAGTTTTATTGTCACATTAGCTTTACATGAGAAAGTGGTAAAGTTTTCCTCTTTGTTAAATAATATCCCATTTTAAAATCTTTTAGGCAAAGTTAAAAACAAATACAAAAACAATGAGATGGAAACATCAATTTGGAAAGGTATCAAAGAAGAAAACAGTAGTCACTTGTAAGATTTTTTTCCCCACTAGCTTTCATTTTTCAAATTACAAATCACACTCATTATAATGTGTAATATGTAAAAAATGAATATTTACTTGCATATTTGTGTATATTTACACACACATATAGGGCTGTGAATAAAACATGCCAGGATGTGTATTCTTAGGCTGGTCAATGAGGAATGGCTCATATCTCAAGGTCACAAAGGTACCAAATGCTTTCTGTCTGTGTGTATATGGCCATAGGCAGTGGACTGTATCCAGACTAAATGCACACTAATATATTGCAGTTGGCAGAGAGGAGAGGGGAGAAATGGGTGCACACATCATAAAAGATGCTTTTAGGTCAGTTTTGCCAAATTTCCTGAAATGCAGAGGGGTGATGAAGGTGCTACCCAAGATAAGAGGGACAAGTTTAACCCTACCCTGCAGCTGAGCACCCCACTGCCCCTCACTCACTGCCACCCTCCAGGCAGGATGGGAGAGAGGGTTGAAAATTGAAATATGGTTGAAAATTTCTGCCCTCATTAAGTTGTTCTTTATGCAGTTCATATAATTCAGATGATAAATACTTAACCAAATTCTGCACTGGCACAATCCAGCCCAGCCTGGACTGCTGAATGCTACATGGCAGAGAGCCTTTTTTATAGAAACTGTGGGGGAAAAAAAACCCTTAGAGAAGAAATCTGCCCAAAACTAATTTAGGAAGTTGTATTCCAAGGTGTAGAACCACCAGAACACAAGGTATTGGTTGATGGGTATCAAACTATTTGCTACTTACGTTGGTTATGTAACTACAAATCATAGATTACAGTCAGCTTCCTCTAGCTGGTATTTCTTTCCAAAGTCACTGGGTGAGAGGTGGTTGGATGCCAAAATCCTGGAGAGGGAGTCTGCAGTATGCAGGAAAGCAGAACATCTCTTCCATAGTGAGAAGCAGAAGCAAGGAGAGAACCTGTATTTGCAGGGTGCAGCAGCACCAGAGGGCAGGATAGAAGGTGCCAGGTTGGTGATTTCTGTCTGATGCTAGAATCAAGTGAGGGATTTTTGAATGAAGTGGGGAAAAAACCTGGGCATAGGACCCAATTTCAAGTCTTATAATGCCATCCTTCCCACCCTGCTTTTGACCACGTGGACACTTCACCCACTGAAGCCACGGTCTGTTGATGTGGGAATGAGGAAATCGGTTTCTGAATGTCTTCCATGTGAGTCATGGCAATCCTGAAGTGAGGAATAATCCCCATCACAAGGGGACAGAGGGAAAAAAGCACTCACTGGGACCTTACCATAAGACAAAATACTGATTGTGTATTTTATCACTTCCTTCAAAACAGAAAGTGCCCCAGAAGTGGTGGGTAGGGGGGCAGAGCCAGAGCCCACTGATCCCTCAGACCATGGAGGCTGGAGCTGAGGGACCCATCCCACTGCCTCAGGCAGGAGCAGGGCAGCTGAGGGAGCACAGAGAGCAGAACCAGCACCCAGTGTTTGGCATTTCCCCAGGGACAGACTAAATCTGGGCAGGAATGTGGCACACAGGTGGCTGGGTGGGAACCACGACTGGAACAGGACACGGCTGTGGAAAGGGATTGCTGGCCCCAGGGGGCTGAAATGGGGTCCTGGCCCAAGGGAAGAGTGAGTTAGTCCTGGGGGGAAGAGTCCTTCATCCCTGCTGGGAGGAAAATATTTTGTTTGACCTATTTGGAAGTTTCAAGTGGAAAGAACCCATTGCTGAGCAAAGTGCAAGGTCTGGATCTTAGAGCCCAGAGGGGGTGCAGACAGGTGACTTTTGTTTTGAGTGTCACATCTGCATCATCCACAAAGGAGTTCTATTAAACTGCCACAAACTCTGCATGCAGACAAGCAGTAATATCAAAACCCATACTTCAGGGTTTTGGTTGGTCAGGAAAGATTTATTTCTTCTAAATGCACAAGTGCTCAGCAGCAGGAGAAAACTGCCTGGGTCTGAATCAGCACAGGCTGGCATGACAAGAGGCAAGCACACTAGATAATATATACCTAAGTTGAATTTTCATTTGCAGATGCCTGATTGATATAGTTTTCTTGAATAACTCAAACTGGTAAGGATATCTGGAATTTTTTCCTTTCCTTGCAGCTTGAGTAGGTGCAATTTTCTTCATTTTTTCTCCCTTTCCAGGGGCTTAGGTACAGGTAGCTTTTCACTTTCTGTGCCTGTTGACCACACTAGGTCCTATGGGCTGAGGTGCTTGGTTTTAAAGTGAATTTCTGAGGTAATCAGGACCATTCCAAATAGTAATGACCTAGCACTGTATGACACTCCAGCAAAAACAGATCTTATTTTGAAACCTTTGACTCTTTGAGCTGAATTGGAACACAAATCTAGCACCTAATGTATTAATATCTAACTTATATCTAATTAACTCAAAAATTAACTGAAATTCTAATTAATTACAAACTCATAGCTGATCTAATATCAATTGTTGTCAGGCATCATAAGTATATTATACATAAATATTATAAATAATTTCATCTTGTTCATATGTTCCCTGAACTAAAAATGGTATCCTAAAGATGCAGACAGTTCAGGAATTTCTTCATGGTGAGGCTGTACTGCAGTTTAAAAATTCCAAATACACTTATATTTTATCACATAAACATCTCCATCCTTTCATGGAGCAGCAGAGTCAATGCTCAGTCTCTTTGTCATTTCTCAATCGTCAGCTCTCACCCTTTGACTGTCTCATGGTGTTGGCTTCCTTCCCAAGCTTATCAGAAGTCCCAGTATGAATGATTGGTATTAGTATGCTATTAGTGTTCTCAGAGAGTTTTAGGTCTGGGGTTTTTTTTGGTTGGTTGGTTGGTTTGGGAGTTTTTGTTTTATTTGGGTTTTGTTAGATATTTACAAAAGCCAGTTACTTAGCTGCTGTGCTAGTTCTGATTCTCTTCTGCTCCAAGATCCTCTTGGGACAGGATAAAGATCTTTTTATCAGGGAACAGGCTACATCTCCCAGATTATCCTGAGCTACCAGGATTCCAGCAATTGATTCCTGCAATTGATTTTGAGACAGGTTCCTTCAGGGATGCATTTACTTACAACAGCTGGGAGTAGATACTTTCAAGGCAAATATCAGTCAAGAATCAGTAGAAAAGATATTGACTTCTCTAGCCTTTTTCTCAGACTCCCAAACCATGGAGTCTCCTCTAGAAGGTAGAGTTGAGCATAAGATGCAAGAAGTGCCTCAGCTTTCCCTTATTAGTAGAGTCTGACCTCCATTTCAGCTTGGCAAGGCTGCTGGTCAGTTTGGTGATTTGTGTTTCCCAAGCACTTTGTATAAATGGAGAAGGGAAGAACTCTGTCTTTGCTGCCTTTTGTCTGCTTCTTCCAGCAAATTCTACAGGTGTTCTGTTCCAACTGCTGCTGCTATTCTCCCTTTTCATCCTTTAGCTTTTGCCATTTTTGGAAGTCTTACAGACAGTATCTTTTCTTCTAAATTCCATGTGACTCTCCTATATGCAGTTCTGGTTATGACCAGAGCTCAACGTAAATTTCCACCCCTTTTCTTTGGATCCATCCTAACATATCGATAATATTGTGTAGTGCTGTTTCCTTACCTTTCTTGTTAGAGATTCTCTTCCAATAGACTTCCACCAGATTCTGTTCAATGCCTGGGGTGTGCCAGCAGTTATAATTCTAGTCTTCTTTCCAGCAGTGCCATGTAATGCAAAGTGAACATTCTCCAGGTAATTCAGGACTTTTAGCAATTAAAACTATAACAAAGTACAGCTGTCTAATATGACATGAAATGCAAATAAAATTAATTTGGTGGAGATTACCTAGTAATATGGGTCAGTTGTCCTAAAGCGGGGCAGTGCTCAAAAAATGAAAGCTTCCATTAATTTGGGTTCTGGGAAAAGTGTTAACATTTAAACTTCCACAGTGCTCTGTACCTATTACTCTCCTAATGCTGGTCTCTTCCTTGCTTGAAGGCTAAAATGCAACTTTATGAAAAATAATCCAAGAAAATGCTCACACAGATGTATAGAAAAGTACATAAAAACATCCCTGACACAAAAAAATGTAAATCACAACACTTACAACTAATTTCCTTTTCTTTCCCCTCCCCTTCTTTTTCTAAGGCACAAAAATAATAATAATAATAATAATAATAATAATAATAATAATAATAATAATAATAATAATAATAAAGGTAAA